>VUQI01063843.1:0-21702 GCA_015106735.1 Paratilapia polleni
GTTTTATTCTATAAACTACTGACAACATAACTCCCAAATTCCAAATACAATATTTTCATTTAGAGCATTTATTTGCAGAAAATGAAAAATGGTCAAAATACAAAAAAAGGTCCAGTGTTTTCAGACCTCAAATAATGCAAAAAAACCAAGTTCATATTCATTTTTAAACAACACATTACTAATGTTTTAACTTAGGAAGTATTCAGAAATCAATATTTGGTGGAATAACCCTGATTTGCGATCACAGCTTTCATGCGTCTTGGCATGCTCTCCACCAGTCGTTCACATTGCAGTTGGGTGACTTTATGCCATTCCTGGTGCAGGAATTCAAGCAGCTCAGCTTTGTTTGATGGCTTGTGACCATCCATCTTCCTCTTGATCACATTCCAGAGGTTTTCAATGGGGTTCAGGTCTGGAGATTGGGCTGACCATGACAAGGTCTTAATCTGGTGGTCCTTCATCCACACCTTGATCAACCTAGCTGTGTGGCATGGAGCATTGTCCTGCTGGAAAAACCAATCCTCAGAGTTGGGGAACACTGTCAGAGCAGAAGGCAGCAAGTTTTCTTACAGGACCTTTTTTGGTATTTTGACCATTTTTCATTTTCTGCAAATAAATGCTCTAAATGAAAATATTTGTATTTGGAATTTAGGAGTTATGTAGTCAGTAGTTTATAGAATAAAACAAAAATGTTCATTTTACTCAAACATATACCTATAAATAGCAAAATCTTTTTGCAGTGGTCTCTTAATTTTTTCCGGAGCTGTATCTATCTATTCATCCTGTAGGCCTCACATCTGATGCTATGGGCACTTTTATCTTTAGAGAGCACATTATATTCCCAAAATGTTAAACTAACTTCCAACTTAAACTAAACAAATTGTGGCTATAGAGGAGTTACAGGATATCCCAGTAACCTAGGGTCCTGCTGTAATAATATTTAGTAAGATTTTACGTTTTCAGGGACTAAAACCAAAATCTGTGCATGCCAAATGCAATACAGCCACAGGATTAGCAATGAAGTATAACGATAAACTCTGGTTTGTTAATAAAAAAGAAAAAAAAAATCATCATGCAGCTCCCCTTAAAATTAAATTAAAGTATGTCCACAACAAAAGGTGTTAACTATTCAGAATTCTTTTACAGCGTAAATAATATGATGCAGGTAAATAATGCCCATAACTGTGTGTAACTCAGGGCCCACTTAGTTCTTACAGATATTTAGCTGACTTACATGTACTAAATTATAACATATTGTTTGATAAAAAAAACTAAATTTGACTTTAAAAGTTGTAGCAAGAAACGATCAAAGTGTACTGTAGACATGTATCTACTTTAGGCCTAAAAAAAATGGAATAAATATCAAATACTTTTAAATTCAGCTAACTGTGGTTCCTGAAATCATGACAACCTTTTTGAGAATGCCATTGTGCCTTGTTGGTACTCACCTGTCCTCATCCAGCAACATTCACTACATGAGACACATGGCAACAGCATGGGTCAGAACAAAGGGACACACACACACACACACACACACACACACACACACACACACACACACACACACACACACACAGAGGTGAGGATGAATATACACACTATCAGGCTATATTCTCCATGAGCAGTGAATGAATATACAGGCTGGGATCCCCGTGGGCAGATTATGAAATGTGACAGAAGTTGTACTTGAACTGTTAAGCTGCTTCACGTAATGATTTTTCATTTTATTTCAAGTTGAACCCGAACAGAAGTGCTGACAGATGAAATAACCTGTGCCAACATACATCAGGTCACAACGTCTGGGGATGTAATCAACCAATATATTTGGCACTGATCCCACACAGATTACCTTTAATGATCATGTTGTGTGCAGTGCAGTGAGTTTATGACTGCTAGTGGTGCCGCAGGTGCTTTGCAAATTCTCTGTGGAGGTGTGGAGGTGCAGAGGTGGATGGGTGGGTGAGCGTTTAAAAGGCCTTTATATTGTTGAATTTATTTGTGGGAATAAACAGCGTCAGTGACACGTTTAACACTACCTAACGTGTAAACAATGCCGATGTATTTACACGTGGATCACCTACGTGGAACCACAGGACCCACATACTGCAGAGGATTTGATTACTATGGAGCTAACAAGGAAGCACACTAACATTTTATTAGCAGGGGCGTTTCCAGGATTATTTAAATGGGGTGGCACAGGGGGTCCAAGAACACAGCAGGGGGGACCCTCAGGAAATCAGAAATATTTAATCAGTGAAGAAAACTGGTGTTTAAAACACGATTTTCAAGCTCATGTGCAGTCGTATTGCAGATTTATTATGTGAAAAGTGGAGATGATATTATTGATTGATATTATTGATTTATTGATGTGTATATCTCTTTAATGTTGCAGCTGTTGATGATTTAATTACTTATATATTGCTCAGTAGCTTCATCTATAATAATGCAATTAATCTGCAAAATAATAAGTAACTAAAGCTTTAAAATAAATAGTATGGAGTACAAAGTGCAATAATTGCATTCAAAATATAGTGGCGTAAAAGCAGAAAGCAGCATAAAATGGAAATACTTAAATAAAATTTAAGTACATTAAAACTGAGTAATGTACTTGAGTAAATGTACTCAGTTACATTCCTACTGGTCCTATGCAAGCTCTTATCTAATGGTGTTAGGAACTGTAAGATTAACAGTACTCTAGTCCAATGGCTTTGGCTGGTGCCACCCCATGCCCCCCCTTCTAGACATACCCCTGTTTATTAGAAGCTAATAATAGAAAGGACTCGTTTTTTTGAGGGATGTACTTCTGCTTCTTCTACTACTATACTGAGGTGGAAGCTGAGTCACTGAGTTTCATAGAAGCATACCTTACACATTTAATAACTAGACTCAAATTTTATGAATAAGTGCGTGCTGCATGACATTGTGTGTGTGCGTCCCACGTTCTTACTGACCTGGGCTGGAAGTGCCTGGAGTGGCAGTGGCGGCCCCTCGGGCTCGACTCACCAACAGGGCCTCCTGGTTTTCGGCCAGAGCTTGCTTAGCTAGGTAGCGCTCCCTCTTGATCTTCAGCTCCAGCGACTCAGGGACATCAGGTACTATCCAATCAATGGCTCGCAGTACGAAGAACACCGCATGCTGGTGATGGGGAAACATGCAGACAGTAAGAACAATCTCATCACATAAAAAACTGGTACAAATTTAGATATTAGTTTTGAGCAAACAGACAGTTAATCTTAAATCATGAAAAAGGAAAAAAAAAACAGTATTTGCAGTTTTTCACATAATTTGTACCACTGCTGAAATATTTCTTCTCTTTCAGATGAGCACAAACAAATAACAGAGAGGAAAAGCTGACAGAAGGGAGAGAAAGGAGTGGAGTAAGAATAAAAAAAATGAAGCAACTGGAGGAAAACAAAGCTTAAAAACTACACAAAACACTTAAAGTGAGCTAAATAACCAGCAGTTTAACATGAGGATGAACTGAGGATAGAGGTGTAGATGAAAGATAATAGTAGATAAAATATGGGCATTCAAAGTACTAGAACAGGCAGAATGAAATAAATAGAGATGAGGCAGCTCCCTTCATACCTCAAATGCAATAATAAAACCAAGTCTGACTGCAAGGAGCTCCCAGTAAAACAGTGTGTAGTGTCCATTGTTGTCTCTGAATGCTTTATATCTGAAAAATATAATATTACATAAATATGATACAGTAACTGCAGGAAATACTTGTAATAGTTGGTGTGTACAATATGCTGCAGCAGCAGCACAGGACAAGAATGTTTTTAGCATCAGTAACATCACCCTCTGTTGGTCAAGGCTATGATCTGAGCACACTTTGAAAGTTCGATTTTGCTTAGCAACACCTAATTACACACATCAGAGAAGCTAAATATGAAACTTCAAATAAGAGAATATGGCCCCAGATTTGATTAACATTACATTAACTCACAAATCATTATACAGCATACCTGCACATGGGGTACTCTGTGTAGTTAAGTGGGGCGTAAGCCAAGGTGAAGTTGACATATCCATTGAGATCGTTGTCGAACTTGTACTGGTACAGCAGGCGAGGTAAAAAATCTGATGTGAAGGCTATTAGGAAAGCCTGAAGAAGGACAAACGATAATTTTGTAGATAATAAATATATATTTTTTTCCATATTACTATACAGTCTGGAAATAATGTAATTAGAGATGAACTCACGTTGGCAATGACAGACAGGTGTGACAAGGCCTCCAGTATGTTAAACCAGACTCCGATGTTTTGTGCACGCTCAGCCACCGGCCGGCGGTACTCGCACACAAACTTGTGGGCATCCAGACGGATCTCCACCCAGTTGTTGAGGAGGGCGAAGAGCGGAGCGAGGGGGAAGGCCGCCACAAAGATGGTAATGAACCCAAACTGGAGCACTGCAGCACATGCAATTAAAATTACATTGTTAATCTTTACAATTGCTCATCAAACTGGATATGACTGACATGTGAATTGTTACTTGTATTGAATTGTAGATCATGTTAACTGCAGTATAAATACTCACCCATCTCCAGGTATTCTTCAAACAGGCCTTCACACTCAACCAGCTTGTAATCTTCTTCCCAGCGCCGAGGCTCATGGGATGCCTTACCTCCCAGCACTTTGGCCAAAGTCCTCTTCTGGCGCCAGGCCTTCACTTTACTGTTGGGGAAGAAAGAGACGTTTCTTTGTTAGTCATTTTTGTGAATAAACAGGAAACAGTCTTAAACATAGAGATAGACGCCACTCATTTATAAAACAGCTGCTCTAGAGCTGGAATAGACTTAAAAAAAAAAAAAAATATGATTCTAATGTTAAATATAAATATTTGGAGCTGTTGTCAGAGTAACCCGAGTGAAAATTTCAAGCAGCTGCAGATGTTTCTAATGTGTCTGCAACTGGCATCATACTGTAGGTCATTCTTCATGCATCTAATCTATGTAACAGCAGCTGCACATCAACTGTAACTTTTATTTGGGGGAATCAGCATAGAGATTTATGTTAGAATGTATTGCTTTGCTTTCCTCCTGTTAATCACATGTTTATTGAAATCAAGTAGCATCCAGCACAAAACAGCACTTGCCATCGGCGGCTACCTGTAGTGCAATCTGGGTGTGATCAGTACTAAACAATATGATAAGATGAAATTCATTGAATCTCCACACTGAGTAACTTTAGAACATCCTTACAACCAACTTAAGTGGACTCTGGATTACAGAGCCTCTGGTATCTTTAACTTTTCTTAAAGGTTGCTTGGCTACCTGAAACATACAACCCCAGTCAAAAATTATGGAATGGGGGGGGGGGGTTCATTCAACTTTATGATCACCAATATGACACAAAACTATTTTTTGTAGCTGAACAATTTCCACAATAACTTTTCAGTCAGATTGAGATCTTGAGTGTTTGCTGGCCACGTCACTGAGTTGATATCCCTTTCCTGAAGAAAAGCTTTAAGTCTTTGCTCTGTGGCAAGAGGCATTATTATCCTGAAAAATCACTTCATGATCACCAAACCTACTTTCCACTGATAGAAAGAGAGAAAAAAAATTTCAGTATACATCTGAGCATTTACTGCTGGGGTAATGACTGCCATCTCCCCTGCTCCTTTATCTGACATGCAGCCCCATATCATAGATGAATGGAGAAATTTGCTTGTTTTCTTCATGCAGTCATCTTTATATGTGTCAGTGGAACAGCACCAGACCAAAGTTCCAGGATCATCTACTTGGCCAGTCCAGATTTGTGATTCATCACTAACCTCAGTTTCATCCACAGCCCATGTTTGTTTCTCTTTAGTCCACTGTAATCTGGTTTTCTTCTGTTTAGGTGTTACTGCTGGTTTTCATTCTGCTTCGCTGCTTGTAAATCCCATTTCATTCAGCCCATTTCTTATAATTGTGCATAGTAATAGTTTTGTGCAATATCTGTGATTTCTTTGTGTGCTACAAAGTAAAAAAGCTCAATGAACATCCTCCAAGTGTGGTGATTATATAATTTTTGCCTGAGGTAAGTGTGTTTACTGCATTACTCCTCTGCTACTCTTATTCTACACTATTGTCTTGTCTGCAGTAAGTCTTAACACCCACACACACACACTGTGCTGGTGGTGCAGAGGTACACAGAGATTTACTGCGCTAAACAGCTGTAATAGAGCTGCAAAACAACTTGATTCAGCGCTGCTGCTTTTTTATGCATCTCCTGTATCCATCTATACCCCCGTTTTAGCTTTTATACTAATTCTGATTTATTCTCTTCAATTGTATTTGACAGTCATGGTACTGTTTATTTTAATCTATTTTGTTTAGTTTTTATTTATAAGAACCTCTTTTCACAATGCCTACAAGGCATTTGAAGGAAAGGACCCCAAAAACCCCGATAAGCCAAGGAAGCCTTTAAGTAAAGCAGGGAAAATGATTAAAACACAAAAATTATGTTGGAGATTGACAACATAACATTTTCAGTAAAAATACAGATATCACTTTAATCTTTTAAATTTAATAAAAAAACAAAACAAAACATTAGTATATCACCCAAAAGTGCAGGAACATACGGTATAATGAACTCCTGAACGTTGTTGATAAGCTGCTTTCCCACCATTATGATGAAAAGTTGTTGAGCCAGTTCAATGAGGCAGCCCCCAGCACCACACTGTAATACGAAGACACACTGAAGTGACACACTGGGGCATCATTTTTGCATGCTCACATAAATATACAAGAGGAAGTATCTAATATTTTCTTCCTGTGCAATACACTGCATATTATCTAAATGACTCACATCTTCATTTCTCATCCCAAACAAGGTCCCATAGTTGGTAGGGTAACCCACAAACCTTATCACAGAGAGATGAATGACACCTTAAACACTTTCTTTGTATCAGTGGGTTCATCTTTTCAGGATTATTGTGTGTTTGTTGTGACTCTCTCATGTCTTACCTTCCTTTAAAGAAAGCCACATAAAAGGGAGATGAGTAGAAGTTGACAAACTGGAAGATGAACACCTTGAAGATGAAAGCATTGTCATACTGGGTTTGTGTTCTGTGCATCTCTGGAACACAAAGCACAAAAACACAAGAAGTGTTAACGACATTAAGACACTGTTGCCTTTGTTTTCTCTTACAGACTGTTTAACTAAATTTACAGTGATTTTTCATTGTGCTGTTGCTACATCACTAACTTGTATATATAACAGCCAGAACTAAACTAAAAAAAGGAAAAACACAGTAAACTGTAGAAAAAGCTATTTGATTTAGATGAATATTTCTTACTTGAACATAAAATATAATCAAGAATCAGGTGGAGTCTATCAAAAAGTTCAACCTTGATCTCATCAGAACATAAATATTTTTCCCACATGCTTTTGGAAGACCTGATGTATGTTGCTGCAAAAAGTTAGCCAGACTTAAATGTTTTTCTCCTTAAAAAAGTGTTACCAAAAAAGGCTTCCATCTTGCAATCCTACCCCATAAACTGGACATATGAAGAATACGGAGATTGTTGTCACATGTAGTACACGAACAGTTCTTACCAGAAATTCCTTCAGCTCCTTTAATGTTGCTGTACACCTATTTAATGCCTTGGAACTTCTTTTGTACCCTTCTGATACCTTTCAACAACGAGATTCCTGTGATGCAGTCTAAGCTATTTGCGGACCATGGATTTTGCTATAAGATGCAACTAAGTAAAAGTCAGGAAAGTGATTTTAATCAGAGTCATTTTAACTAATGGCAGATGTGTACTGACTAATATTTAACATGACTGTGATTAGTTAATTTTGAACACAGCCAATTACAGTTGTGGTCAGAAGTCTACCTACACTCATCATGGGCATGAATGTCATGGTAATTTTGGGCTTTTTGAGCTGTTCTTTTTCCAGGGTGGAATGATTGTACAGCATACATCTTTAATGACTTTAAAAAAAAAAACAAGAACTAGGTGCACAACTTTGAATTTTCGAATCCACACAGGGTTAAAAGTATACATACAGGCTCAAATATATACATACACCCTACTAACATTTGGTTAAATGTCCCCTAGCAAGTTGCACCTCGGCCAGATACTTTTGGTAGCCATCAACAAGCTTCTGGCATAATTCTGGCTGGATATTTGACCACTCTTCTTGGCAGAATTGGTAGAGTTCATTTAAAATGGTTTGTTTCCTTTCACAGATCCGGCTTTTAAGCATAGTCCACAAATTTTCAATAGGGTTGAGGTCGGGGCTTTGGGAAGGCTATTGCAGACGTTTTATGTTAGCCTGCTTTATCCATTCCAAAACCAGTTTTGATGTGTGTTTGGGATCATTGTCCTGCTGGAACACCCAATTGTGTCCAAGTTTCAACCGTACCACTGGCAGCAAAACAGCCCCAGAGCATGACGCTACCACCACCATGCTTAACAGCTGGTACAGTGTTCCTAGGTTTGAAAGCCTCACTTTTACTCCTCCAAACATACCTCTCGTCATTGTTGCCAAATAGCTCAATCTTAGTCTCATTTGACCATAAAACCTTTCTCCAGAAGGCATTTGGCTTGTCAATGTGGGCAGCTGCAAATTTCAGTCGAGCCTGAAGGTGTCAATTTTGGAGCAGGGGCTTCTTTCTTGGTCAACACCCTCTCAGTCAATGCCGATGTAAAACTTGGTGACGCTGGTGTTCCAGCAGTTTACAGTTCATGACAGGCTTGAGCCTAGATGGTTCCTGGGCTGTTCCTAAACATCCACTAATTTCCTCTCATCTTAGGGTGACAGTTTGGGTCTTCTTCCAGACCTTGGCAAAGCGGCGACACATCTGAATAACTTGTACTTATGTACAATTGTTTGAACTGATGACCTTGGAATCTGTAGTTGTTTAGAATGGCTCCAAGAGACCTTCCCAACTTGTGTAAATCTACAATTCTCCTTCTTAGATCTTCACTGATTTACTTGGACTTTCCCATTGTTCTGAGTATTGGTCAATCCAATGAGTGCTGTCAAACAAATCCTTTTTATGCTGGCAAAGAAAACCTACCAGCTGTAGTCAATCAAGATCACTAACAATAAGTTAATAGGCCTTGGCGTTGTCGAGGTAAAAGACACTGTAGAACCTTCAGCGCCACTTATTAAAAGGTTTAAGTGAGTTTATGTATATATTTGAGCCTGTACATATAATTGTGACCCTGTATGGATTTGAGAAAATCCAAAATAAATTCAAACTAGTGAACCCTGAGTCATTAAAGATGTATGCTGTATAATCATTCCACCCTGGAAAAAGAACATATCAAAGAAATTATTAAAAGTCCAAAATTACCATGACATTCATGCCCATGATGAATGTATGTAAACTTTCAGTTTACAGTTTGGTTTCCAATTGAAAAGTACAGGTAACAGGTCACATTAAAGATAGAAACAGGAAAATATTTATCTTGGTCTCATTTTTTACATCACAAAAACCTAGCATTTTAACAGGGGTTTGTAGACTTTTTAAACCCACTGTATCTATACCAGTACTTTTACCATAATTCTGCCAGATGATGCAGCCTACTTTTGAGATTGAAACATTAGCCATAGGGATCCAACTGAAGAGCTTTACCTGCTCTTGAGAAGTGTCAGCTTTTACTTAGTGAAGATCAAGTGAAAAGCTGATGTCAATATACACCGCTAAGGTTTGAGGTGTGAGAGGGCAGCATTGATTCTTACCCCATTTAGTGAGCTGCTCAGCTAATGCAGTGTAGACCTGGCCCATCAGCAGTATGAGTCCTAGATTTACAATACTGCTGGAGATGTTGGCTATGGTCCCTGCCTGGGGGAGGAAGTAAAAGATACATGGATGTTTGTATGAAAAATAGAATGCAACGATTTGCAAATCATTTAAATGCTTACACTTATATTGAATGAAAAACAATGCAAAGACAACTTCAAATGTTGAAACTGAGAAATTGTATTATTTTTTTGGAAAGTGTGAACTGAATTTGATGGCAGTAAAAGTTGGGAGAGTGGCAACAAAAGACTGAAAAGGTTATGCAAGCTAAAAATCCTGAAAACTAATTAGGTTGATTATCAACAAGTCAATAATATGGACCGGGTATAATGTGAGCTTCTCAGAGAGACTTTCAGTAAATATGAGAATTCGACTGTAGATTTCATCATCTGTGTTATATAATGTGATTAAAAGTATCAGGATAAATCTCTGTACCCAAGGGACAAGGCAGAAAGCCAAGAATGAATGGTCATTATTTTTGGGCCCTCAGGCAGGACTGCATTGGAAATAATACTGGGCTCCAGAACAATCCTGAAAACCACTTTCAGTGAACACAGTTCATTGCTGCATCCACAAATGCAAGTTAAAAGCCTACCATATGAAAAACCCAAAAAGATTAAAAAAAAAAAATAAAAAAAAAAGATATATAAACAAGATCCAGAAATGCTGTTTCCTTCTATGGGGCTGAACCATTTGAGACAGACTGATGCAAAGTGGAAAAGTGTCCTGTGATCTGCCTGGTTAAAATTTAAGATTCTTCCTGGAAATTATTAATGATACATTCTCCTGACTTTTTAAAAGCCAGCATCCATCTGTGAAGACATCATTAATGCTGAATGACATAAATATAGAAGTGTTGGGGCAATATATGCTGCCATCCAAGTGATGGACTGCCTACAGTCCAGACCTGTCAGCCTTTGAAAACATTTGGGACATACAGCAAAGGAAGCTCTAAACCTTTGAACAACTAAAATCCTACATGAGAAAAGAATGAGAAACATTTTGTTTCCCAAACTTGAGCAACCGATCTCTTCAGTTCCCCAATGCTTACAGAGCGTTGTTAAAAGTAGACTCAATTTAAACATTTCATTTGTCTACAAAATCAGTTAGAAAATTTAAAATAGTATATGAAAATATGATTACAATGATTTCTAATAATTTAATCATTGCATTCTGTTCTTGTTTAGAGTCCAAACGTTTTTGGAAACACAGTTCTATGTGTGTTGTATCTTTGTCCAAGCAAAACATGAAATAGCTGTAACATACCTCTGTCCGCAGCACAGGGCTCCCAGTATGAAACATCATCACGCTGATGATGCCACGGCACATGACCACCGTCACCAGGAAGATTATCACCACACACAGCTGAGAGAAGAGATGTTAGAAGAGGGCAAACCACACCTTTAGTTGCTACATAATATGCTGCACATAGCCAGAGGCAAATGAAGGACTGCCATCATCATTTACACTACTGAACATAGCCTCGGGCCAATCAGGACTTTAAGAATCCAGCATCCTTATTATGTCAGACCAACAACAACATCAAGGTGCCCATAAAACTGGTCCAGTGTCACTTCCTGACTCACATCTCTCATAGCACAAACTAAGTTTATAATGGTTGTTTTAATTGAGTTTGCTAGATTTGCATACCCTTCCCTAATTCCGTTTCTTTTTTTTTGTGCCAAAGCAGGAATCGGCAGGAACTGGCTGATCAGAGTTGTGTGGGAAAACTGATCCTCAGACCCATGTTTATAAAGAAGTTAATCTTGGCCACAGCATAAAGTGTGTGGCTGAGATTATCAGATCATATCTGGCCCTGTGGGCATATGACCTGGATTCATTATTAAAAAAGGGTTCAGTTAACAATGCAGGATTTAGTGGAATGGCACAAAGGTGTAAACCCCACCTCTCTTTCTCTTCACGATCACAAAAGGAAAAGCTCAAAAGAAACTGAGACTCCTCACTGAAACCATGTATAATAAGATTAACTATGAGAAAAGGAGAACAAGTCTGTTGTTCAGAAGCGGATCTGGATGCTGTATTAGAATCAGATCACACAATGAGACAATAATTGCTGTAATTAATCACTATAAGAATTTGCATTGCGTTGAACTCAGCAGATTAGAGGTCAGTGATATTGACCAGACAATGTCTGATAAAATAGCTGCCATCACTACAATGAATACACTGATCTCTTCCTGAATAAAAATGAATAGTGTTAAAATGGACCTCAAGTACATCCTTTACAGAAATGCTAAATTAATCTATGTGAAACTCAAAAACATTCTTTAAACTATTTTAAATTTACTCACCATCATTATGATGACCATGGAGCCAGTGAACATGCGAGATAGCCTGGTCTTTTCTGGAAAGTAGGGCTCTTTGACCCCAGTCACTGGATTTTGCTCCATAGTAGGGGCCATGGCTGCAAACTCTGGCCTAGGACGCTCCTTAAAGAAAACAGTGATCATCATCAATGGACAGAGTCTTTACTGACTTGTTTGGTTCACGGATCTGTAAACCAAAGGGCAGACCATAAGCTACACAAAGGCAAGATGCGTAACTTCATTCTTTGCTCTGTTGTTTACCTTGTTTACCCTGGACCGAAGGCAACATAACCTGCAACGTCTTTGTAAAAACATTAAAATTAAAAAAAAAAACAATCTCTGTGCCAATGAAAAAGTAGGGTAAGGGTACTGTTGGGTTTATTTTAGCCCCTTAATCTTGACAGACTTAAGAACTATAATGTGAATAAGACCAGTATGGTCATACTCATACTGCAAGCAAACAATAAACAAACAATTAGTATACCTCTTCTTCATGGAAGTCCATGCAGTCCCAGTGATGTGCCAGAGTAGCCATTTTTCTCTTCCAGTACTCCAGAAAGGTTACAGCCCAGAATGACATGAACGCACTGAAAAACACTGTACCTGGGTGGTCAAATAAGTAGCCCAGCTGCAAAACAGAAAGGTACAAACATCAGCTTGAAGGTTTTTTTGTTTCTTTGTTTGTTTGTTTTTTGCAGTGTCACTGAGTTGTTTACCAGTAAAGGTTTTGTACCTTAGCCAAGGTGCAGATATCAGACATGTTCCAGGCTTTACATGTTTTACAGAGTGGACACATCATGTAACCAGCTCCACTATTACAGATTTCCTCCCTGTTGACAGACACATTGATACAGATCAGTTACAAATGAGATAACACTAACTGAAGGTTTTTCAAGCAGGACTGCTTTTCATGTCTAGCTGAATCAGGTGACTGACAAACAGATATTTGGCCTTACAATCGCATACAGATGCGTGTGCGAGCTAAAGGATTGGGAGAGTTAACTGTAATGGATGTAAAGGCTGCACATATACCAATTCCAGGGAACAGATCAGAGATGAGAAAGCCTTCCCCTAACTTCCTGCCAGGAAAAGGAGCTACTGCTCTTTCTTTTATTACAATTATAGAGCGAGTTACTGTAACCCTGACTACACATGGGATCTGCTATACAAATAAAGCCTCACAGACTCACAGAGAGATCCATCATCCTCCTTTTTTTTTTTTTTTTTTTTTTAAATGGGAGGATTATTTTGCACTAATTGTCCATTAGAGGCGGCTGCTTTTTCTTGTTGCCACAGACTTCTCTCCATCTATTCTCTACAAATCAGTGGCTTTAATCTTCAGTGTGAACTAATGACCTTGAATCTGAGACATTGTCTTGCATTCTCTCTAAGAAATTCCTTTCAATAGAAACCAACAGTGTTCCACAGAAATACAATTGCAAAGGCAATATTATTGTACACTCTTTAAGCTACACTTACTCAGAGAAGAGAAACTGTAGGGTAGAGCTCACTCTACTAAATAATGTATAACAAACCCAGCACAGACATCCCACATATGGGATGCACAGTTAGTTTTTTATGCACAGCAGGTTGTGCTTTCATATATTTGCATCTAAAATTGTGCATGGTTGAGAGAGCATGTGTAAGTGGAGTTTAATTTCCAGGAAATTGAGGCTTCCCTTAAAATAAAAGTTCTACAACCCACTTATTTGCTTTCTTTCTGAGAGGAAATCAATACTAATCTCATGTGTGTACATCAAGTACAGTGCTGAGCTGTGTCTCTTGAACAGGCACAATGGCACCAATTCTGGCAGCCTCACTGAGAAAATAAGACTCTAGGAAGTCACTGCAGCCAATAGCTGAATTAATTCTGTTTATTTTAATTATGCGGCATGTGGATGCTCAGTAAATTCAGCAGAAGCATAACTATCAATAACAATACAATAACTAACAGAATATTACATGATTAATGCAATGTTAAAATATTCAAACATTAAAAAAAGAAAGTGGTGGTTGCATTTGAATTTTTTCGCCTTCAGTGACCAATTGCAAGTAGTTACGGGTTGAACGTGCATCACCCTCAACCTCTTTTGATCAAAAGCCAATTGCACAGGTTGCCAGATGAGAGGCAACCTGTATCCAAAAAAAAACATCACAGCTCAGAGTGACTGCAATCACTCTCAGACAGATTGCCAAAGGTTTGTAAATAATCACTATTAATTTATAAAAGCAGACAGATTGCCAACCCGTTACAATCAATCTGGGTCAGTCTGCGGCAATGAGCACAACTTGTCTGTGACGCATCTCTTTGCCACAGGGGACTTGACTCAACTAGTTGCCAACTGGTTGTTCTCTGGTTATATTCCTATATAAAAGCAAGATTGCTGAGCGCCTATGTCATTTTGCAGTTAAATCACCGTCTTGCAGATAACTATTTGTGGAGGAATTTCTAAATTTCTGTTTCAAATCTATGAGGTTTTAGCTGGACTCTGACTGTAACTGGTTAATGTGAATTTCTGTTTAATGCTGATTTCTGTGTATGCAGACTGCAACAGATTTGCGATTTTTGCCAAGTTATGACTGTTAATCGCTGATTATCACAAACAGACTGCTCGTAAATGCCAACTTGACCCCATTCAATCGCAAACTGGTCGCAGACTGACTCCGTCTTGATGCACCAAAGTCACTTTGAAAGGCAGCAACTGACCGCAAGTGGTCGCAGATCTGGTCCCTGTCTTCAAAGCAACGATTTCAAAGGCAACAAGACTGCAAGTTCATTGCAATAATTGCATTAATTTTGTTCGTCCCGCAGTCTCCAACCAATGTTTTCCCTAGTGTGACTGTAGCATAACTTACAATAGCTGGCATATCATTTAACCAACATACCCACAATACCTCAGCAAAACAGTACACTCACACACGATTAGCTGTGTTTGTTATGCAACATTGCTTCATTTAAATTATTTTGTCTTATGCAATTAAACATGTATTTTGTATGCAGTGTGCAGACTCACGCTGGTGTGTTTGTACCCATGGACATCACTCCAGACACAAAGACCAGAGTTCCAACCACTGCTGCCGGCAGCAGCCAGGCTGTGTAAAAACCTGCAGAGACAAAAAGCTCCATTAGACTGCAGCTCTCAGTTGATGCGGATGTCCTATTACAGATGCAGTGATGACTTTCATCCTGAGGATAACAGGCTCGAGCTGAAGTTTGATTTTGTGTATGCTACACTCTTCTCTTAATGGAGATTCCTAAAAGATTTCCACTTTCACTGCCAAATATCCACTTCTACTTTTTTTTGCTAAAAAACAAAAAACAAAAAGTGAAAGATGCAATTCACTGTGGAGTCAGTGTATTTATACCAGAAAAATCTACAAGGCAGGAAGTCTGTACAGTAAAAAGCTTCTCTGGCTGTAGCTTACATTGCTGTATTATTCGGTATGTTATTTAAGTGAACACTTTGTGGATTATCCCTCATTAGCTCATATATATTTCTGTTGGTTTTGATTTACTTGTGTGTAATATTAACTCAAAGTATTTCTGAGTGATGATTTGTAAAGATGAACAATGGGGTTTTTCCTACATAGAGAAATCTTTAGCACCCACCGGAGCCAAAGGAAAATCACCACCATTATAATAAAATTTAACAAAATGTAAATAATTGTTATAATTAAAAATTAATTTAAGATAAAATTTTGTTTGTTTTAGTCAAACTACAAAATTTCTGTTTGACCAATAATTTGTTTCAACCTGCAAAACTGCTTTACTTTGTGGTTTGTGCTACAAGTTGTAGATGTAAACAGTGATGAGGAGGTCTGGAATAGGGCTGGCACAATATCATATTTTCACTTTAAGATTATTGTGATAAAAAAAAAAATTCATCATAATGAAATTATTGGGACATCTATACAAAATCTGGGGAAAAAAAATCAACTCCAACTTTATTTATTGTGTTTTTTCTTTTTCTGGCCAATTAATTAAATGCAAAATACAAGTGCATGTAGGTAGGGAGAGCGTCTGACCAGTTACACAATTATTTACAATATTATCATATGAGCATTAATGACATGATATTGATATTTCATTTTTAAACATTGTCAGTATACAGTTACCCTTGGTCTGGAATCAGGGAGCAGAGAGTAATGAAAATTAAATGAACAAGAGAAATAAGAATATATATTTACCCAGCCAGGCAAAGTAGAGTGCAATCTTCTCTCCAAAGTATTCCCTGATGTGGTCCAGTGGTTGATACTTGCACCATTTGCACCAGCGGGCCCAATAGTGGTAAAGAACCTGCCTCTGGTTCAGCTCGTCAGGACGCACCTCATACCTCGGAAGCTGAAATGGTCCCTGTAGGAGAAACAAGGATGCTGCTAATTCCAGAGAGAAAACGGCACATTTCAGGTTACAGAACAGATAAAAATAACTCACCTCATGCAGCGGGAAAGCTGCTGTGTATGCCCCTTCATTTAACAGCCTGTCCACTCCAACTTCAGCCCTCTTCCTCTTGCCATACGCTGTCCTGGCAAGAATCTCATAGACCTGAAATAAAACTCTCAGTCTGTTAGTGAAAATATACATCCCGTGCAGTCTGGATTGTTATATTTGTGTCACTTACAACACGGTGCCTCTGTGTATTAGTGAAATATGTTTCCTGATCTTCACAGCCAAGGAATCTAAAGAAAGACATACATTCAGCAAAATACACTGATACATCTAGTGGAAGTCAAAGTGATCTGATCCTGCTGTTTACAGAAGTTAACCCACCTGTTCATCTTTGACTTACGAAAGGCACATGTGTAATAGTCCAGCGGCCTGTTTGGCACTGACTCCGTCATTATGTTAGGTATGCATAGTTTACTCAGTACCCGAGCGGATGTGTTCAAGTCTAGATGCGGCTGTGCCTGGGAGACAAACACATGGATTTTCCTAAAATGCAATGACCCCCTTCTATTACTGTAGCACAGCATAAGATGGATATTTTTGGTTTTGAGTGAAAAGTTACAACAGCTTTCGGATGAATTGCTATGAAATCGGGAACACATATTATTATTACTAACTTTTCTTGTGTCATCATTGGCTCAAATTTTTAATTTGTCCAAAATTCAGTATATAGCCAGATTCTCCCAAAACAAATGACATTCCCATCAACCTCATCTTTTCATTGTAATAAGAGATAATTAGAAAACATCTGAATGATTAAAAACAAAACTGAGATGGTAAAAACTTTACCTGGTAAACATCATGGTGTTTGGTCATTGTTAGAAGTTGTACTTGGCTATTCGCACAATTAGTATCAAAAACTGGGTTTAAAGTTATGAACGTGTAAATTTAAATTAGAGCTACTTAACCATAAATAGCTGCTCTTACTTGCAGTGGAGCTCTTAGGCAAAGTTCCTCAGCATAACACACCAACACATCCCAGGGGGCGTTAATTTTAAGAAAGTGTATGGTTTTCTTTTCGTTTGACATTTCCTCCTAAAGTGAAGAGGGGTGAAAAAGAAGACGTTAATTAACAAGTCAAGAAACATAATGAGTAGATTTAGAACTTATTAATAAGACAAACACACTTGAATCTGGTCTACACTACCTTTTCCATGAGCAATCCAATAGTCTCCAGATTCTGGACAAACTTCTCTCTCCACTGTGCCAGTTGTGCTTTCCTTCGTTCCGACCTGCTGCTCTCCTTGGTGGGAACAGCTTCCCCCTCCTCACCAGTAACCAGATTTTTCCCTTTCCCTCGCCGCTTCCTCCGTGAACGAACCTCCCACACCAGTACAAAGTCTACACCCCAGAATAAAAGCATCAAAGGTTAAATGTATGAATGACTTTGTCATCTACCGGTGAGCTTATGACAACCGATTCAATGGGAGCTGCTGATGCTGCCTACCAATTTTAGTTCTTCCATCTCTGAAGTAATTCCCCAGTTGTGGAACTGGCTGGTTACTTCTTGTAGTAGAGTGCATACAAATGGGATCAACACCATCCATATCTCCATCAGCAGCTGCAGCTGAAAGCTGACGGCAGACACACCATTAAGATATCATAAAAATCTGTAAAGCACATGACAACTGCAGGCAAAAACTGGAACATTTCTCCTCACTTTTCTGCATTTGAACCTTTTTGTTCTGTATATGAATGTTTAATTGCCTTTTGATGAGGTTTAACCATAAATTCTTGTGCCAATACACAGCATCATAAATGCCTCCACTTCACAGTAAAGAGACCAGAGAGATGAGACAGAAAACAATCACTCAGCTTTTAACAGGATGATAGAAAACAATCTTTTAGTGCAGTAAGGCCATGCCTCACCACAGGTCATTATCAGTGTTCTCATAGTACCTTGTACTCATGTTTATATTACATGAAGGATAAAACCCATCCAGACTCACTTGCTGCCACATCTCTGAGAAATCAGTGAGGCCAGAAGGGAGCAGAATAATGAACGGATGCTGTGTGACAGTGATGCTATTTTCTATATTTAGGAGAAAAAGAGAACACACTGCAGTATTGTAAGAAATAAGTAAAACAGAGCTTACATATCGTGGGGGGATAAAGCCCCCATTCTGCAGACTCCCATAGCTGTCTGTGGTTTGTGCTTCACCTCCAGTGTCCAGATCCAGGAGGACCTCTCTGTCTCCCTTCAGCCGCTCTGAGCTCTTCCTCAACATGATGAAAAAAGCTCCTGTGGTTTGAAACACACAGTATACCTTCACATGAAACTGTAAGGCAGAAGAAATCTGTGCTCAACACTGAAGGAATTCAAAGACAACTCCAGGCTTAAGGAAAGAGACAAAAAAAGGGAAGGGGAAAAAAAGCTGGATGCTGTGCCTTTGCTGTAGTGAAAATGAGGCTGCTGCTGCTGAAGTCTGGATTTGTAGCACTCTGCGCTTCCCTTGTCCCTCTTCTCTTCTTTATCTCTGCATCCATCAAGCTCCTCTGCTCCACTGCAAGAGCTGTGGAATACCGTAATGGATCTAGCATGCGGGCAGCAGCGCACACAGTGCTGTGCTGCATCTCAGCAGGGAAATCTTCATTGCACATTTTCACTTCATAAATAATGTAACAGTCAGTGAAGGGCAGAGGATGGAAGAATAAAGTCCAAGCTCTTGTGAGCTATAATAATAAAATTATGTGGATATAAAACATGTAAGAAGACTCTCCACCTTGATGTTAATGAGTATTCCCTCATCCGTCCAAGTCGTTTCATACACTTCATTTAACTGGTTTGAAATTCTGCACATAATTAACATAAATTACAGGAGAAAATGGCAGTAAAGCACCACCCCATTTGATTTAATTTTCTCAAAGGTGCAAAAGTAAAACTGTGCGCACCTTAAAAATGATGTTGGCTTATACTCAAAGAACCTCTGATTTGAGAAACTCCACATGAATCAGTAATATTGGTTACTTTTTCTTTCCTCCAACAGTCCTCGTGCTTTCCAGCTGTGTGCAATGCTGCAGTCAAAGCAGAGCTGGACCTGTGAGACGTGTACAAAGGAATAACAAAACACACAAGTAGAGCCATGCTGTCACATAAAAGGGAAACTCCATTTTACACAGGATAATGACATCAGGAGTATCTCAGATTAGATCTGGGGGCATACAGTTTGAAAGACATTTTAGGGCTATATCTAATCCATCCACAGCAAACCGGGATATTCTAGCTTCTGCTGAGTCGATTTAGACCATGTTATTTAAAAATCTGTTTCTTACTTGTAACACTTTCATATTTTAGAGGTGTCACAGTACTTCATTTATACTACTTTATACAAATTCTGAACTCTTGCTTTTCGTGTTCAGTGTAATTTTTGGGTCTATTTTGTGTAACTCTCACAAAGGAGCAGTAACAGCCTCCAATATTGATCCTTTTGTCCATGATCAAGACTTCAGACAGAGCTGGGTCCTCCACACTGTCAATTCCAGCTAACAATTAAGCTTTAGGTTGAACTTAATGAATACTGGCTTTGTATAAAGAGCCTTTAAGATTTCCACCTGCTTTGGGTCACAGCAGACACCCTTCATCTTCAATTTTTAGTTAAATGTTTCCTTTGAAAATGCTTAAATGAAACCCACGCAGTTTTACTCATCATCCATCAGAGTCTGAGAGTATTTGCTTAATTTTTCTCTGAAGTCTTTTTTTTTTGTTCCAATAGGATCCACATTTGAAACATTGTGTCTGTAATTGCTTACTTTCACTCCCAGTACAGTCTCAACTTCAAACTATTTTTATGATTGTCCTCCTGTTGTTTTCCTCTTATTCAGCCACCATGCCTGCAGCTTTTCCTCCCTTCCTTTCTTAAGATCTTGAAACTATCAACCTTTTTTGCAGCACCCTTTGAACACACAGGACTCAGAAACACTTTCCTATAATCATCTTTGACCTGAATTTGTATTACTAAAAAGAGTTAATAGTTTTTTGCAACCATAGTAACAGCACAAGTACATCATTATCGTGCTACTAAATAACAAACATACCTCCGAACAAGACCAGTGGTAAGTGTTGCCGTAGCAACTATGAAATGATTATGAGCAATAAGTGAAGCTGAGAACATGTGCAGTCATGGTAAAAAGAAAGTACACACTTTTTCAGTTATAAGGTTTTACATATCAGAACATAATAGAAATCATTTGATCCTTAGCAGGTCTTAAAATTAGCTAAATACAATCGCAGATAAACTAGAAAACATGACATATTACACCATGTCAATATTTATTTAACAAAAACTAAACCAAAATGCAGAAACTGTGTGTGAAAAACTAAGTACACTCTTACTGCTTCCATAGGAATTAAGAGGGTAAATAACAGCCAGGTGCTGATAATCAAATGCACTTAATTAACTGATCATCAGGAAGTGTGAGCACCTCTATAAAAGCAGAAGCTTTGGCAGTTTGCTGGTCTTGAACATTCAGGTGTGTGTTAACACAATACCAAGGAGGAAAGACATCAGCAATGATCTTAGAGAAGCAATTGTTGCTGCCTATCTGTCTGGGAAGTGTTATAAGGCCATTTTGAGTCCATCAGCACCGGTTCACCTCAAGGCTGTGTACTTTCTCCCCAACTCTTCTCCCTGTACACCAACAGCTGCACCTCCAGTCACCAGTCTGTCAAACTCCTGAAGTTTGCAGATGACACCACACTTGCTGGGCTCATCTCAGGTGGGGAGGAGTCCACCTATAGGAGGGAGATTGACAACCTGGTGACCTGGTGCAGTGACAACAACCTGGAGCTTAATGCTGTCAAAACAGTGGAGATGATTGTAGACTTTAGGATGAAACCAGCCCCACCAGATACCATCTTCCTGCATGCCTGTCCAGTGGAAACAATGAAGTCCTTCCGCTTTCTGGGAACCACCATCTCCCAAGACCTAAAGTGGGCGCTAAACATCAGCTCCCTCATCAAGAAGGCACAGCAGAGGATGTACTTCCTGCAGCAGCTGAAGAAATTCACCCTGCCGAAGTCAATGATGGTGCAGTTTTACTCCTCCATCATTGAATCCATCCTCACCTCCTCCATCACCATCTGGTATGCTGCTGCCACTGCCAAGGACAAAGGCAGACTGCAGCGTGTCATCTGTTCTGCTGAGAAGGTGATTGGCTGCAATCTGCCTTCCCTCCAAGAC
>VUQI01063844.1:38507-63813 GCA_015106735.1 Paratilapia polleni
GACTCCTCCACTCCTTCTGCTCCACCTGCATTTTATTTCATCTTTTTATTCATTCACAGATTCTGAAGCCAGAATGACTCTGCACATTATTTCTGTTTATGACACAACAACATTTACAGTCATGTAAACAGCAAACAGGCTACTTCAATCACTGGGAACTAGTGTAAAGTCTGTGCTTATCACTGTGTTGTACTGCAGCTCCACCCTGTGGAATGATGGAGAACTGCAGTTAATGTTCACTTTATCCATCCATCCATCCATCTTCTTCCACTTGTCCTATTCAGGGTCACAGGTGGGGCCTGGAGCCTATCCCAGCTGCCATAGGACAAGAGCTGGGGTACACCCTGGACAGGTCACCAGTCTGTCACAGGACTAATACAGAGAGACAACCATTCACGCTCACATTCACACCTACGGCCAATTTAGAATTACCAGTTAACCTAACCCCACTAACTGTATGTGTTTGGACTGTGGGAGGAAGCCGGAGTACCCGGAGAGAACCCACGCAGACACAGGGAGAACATGCAAACTCCACACAGAAAGGCCCTGTTCCAGATGGTGGATTCGAACTGAGGAACTTCTTGCTATGAGGCAGCAGTGTTAACCACCGCACCACTGTGCTGCTCTGTTCACTTTATATCATGTTGAAAAAAGAATGTACTGGTGTACTGAGAGCGGACCGTGGTGGGACACGGAGAAGGGTTCGGGATCTGTGAACCAAAAACTACGAAAATTTACCACCATGATCCAGGATCACAGAGTCCAGGAGGAGAGAGGCTTAATGTGCAAAAAGGTCAAAGTGAGTCAGAAAGCTGTAATGTTAGCTGCTTTTTGCTTTCAGTGTGAATCTAAATCTGCATTCAGTTCAAATGAAAAAATAAAAGGTTCATAAGTTTTGGTTCATTTGGAACAAAAACAAAGAAGCTGTTCCACAGACAAACAGTGGGGGCAGTGTTTGCTAGTTTAGGTTCATTTCCAGCTCAGTCATGCAATCAATCAGTGAATCCAAATGCTGTGGATGTAATGCAAAACAGTTATAAGAGCAACAGGAAGACATCCTGGCAGAACAGAGCCAGCATCAATGACAACAGTTACGACTCTGATTAACAGGGTTCCTGCAGTTTAACACAAGTTAGATTTATTTAGGTTTTTTAAGACTTTTTTTTAATTGCCACTCAGAATTAAAGTGAAACCAAAGCTGAAGAGAAAAACTCCATGAATCTGTGAGGGTTTGAGAAGTTCATTTGAGGCTCTAGTTGAACAACAAGTGTTTCTATGTAGCCTCTCAGTGTGGCTAACTTGTCAGAACTGCTTTGATTCTTTGAAACAGCTTCACTGAATGGATTAAACATTTGACAGTATCCTTCTGTCAGGCTCTCATGTCTTTGTTTCATTACTGCTTGTTTCAAGTGGTGGGGAAACACCTGAAATCCCTTAAACTGTTGGAGATTCACAGTGGTTTCCAGTGAAATATCCACACATGCAGAAAACACAATAAATCTGTCCAAATCTGCAGAAACACTGACAGAAAGTTAATCATTTGCTAGCAAACACCGACAGCTGCATTCACTTTGAGCTATGAATTGATTTGGTTCAATAACTGTTAACAAATGCTGGGTTGGTTTATTTTTGCCATTAGGAGGCAGAAAAACATAAAACCAAACAGACAGACAGGCCTTTAAAGTGAAACTGTGTGCTGTGGTGTACCTCAGGGTTCTGTTCTGGGGTCCTAAAAACCTTCCATTTTGTATGAGTTCAAAAACTTCTTTTTTTTTCTTTCTGAAAACCTGTTCCTGTTGTTCCTAACAGCTGGAGTCCAGAGTGCAGAAAATTCATAAATTAAACATTTTTGGTCTTAAAAATATAATAATAAAAATGTAAAGGAAATGTCTTTGGTTTTAGTCAGTTATGTAAAAACTATGGGCTGTTGGTGTATATTAAGGTTTGGGCCATCTACTTAACTCCATCTGCCTTCACAAAGTGTTGTTCTCATGACTTCTTACATTTTGCCCCTGACAAATACCCACAGTATAACTGAAAATAATAATAATAAAACTAAGACTGAAACTAAACATTTTTAGATAATAAAAATTAAACAACCAAAGCCATTCTGGAAACGCACTGAAACTAAACTGAATTAAGAAAATCTAAAAATGAAATAAAAAACAAAAAATACAAAGCAAATTTTATTATGATTTTCCATTTCTTTTCCAGTTTAAAAGGTCATCAAAACTATTAAAAAATATTAGGCTGATTGAGTTTTTTGTTCTCTTTTTTTTTTTTATTACAAAATGTATGTATGTATAAATAATGTGTGTGTGTGTGTGTGTGTGTGTGTTTTAATAAAAACTGTATATAACGTGTGGAGTTGTAATACAGGATGCAGCCACCAGATGTCAGTGTTGACACCAAATGGTTAAAAACTGTGTTAAACTTCTATTAAAAAACAAAAAAGTTGTTGAAAAATAATTAAAAAACAACAAGATATATATACTACTGCTACTAATGATGATAATAATAATAATAATAAGAAGAAGAAGATAAAAATATTACTCACAAGGGCAACAAAACAAACAAATCATAAAGCTTTTTCTTTGGCTGCTCTCTCATTCACAACAGGTCACCACAGCAGACGGCTCCACACATTTTATTTGGCAGATTTTTACACCGGATGGCCTTTTTCGGGGGATTTGTGTCTCCACCTGGTCTCAAACCAGGGATCTTAACAAATATGTAAACCATCAAATAAATAAACAACACAGGAAAAGGTGAAGGGATTCTTCAGTGAGATTAAATAAATCTCAAAGGTAATTAAAACTGAAGTAAAATCATTAAAGGATCTGCTGTCATAAAGGAGACATAAAGGATGTCACTGACTCGGCCAATCCAGGCAGATTGTTCTAAAGATAAAAGATACAAAAAAAAATCTGTGATTGATTGATTTTATATTTATATGTTATAAATTATTTTTATTACTATAAAAACTATGTATGAGTCATAAGTTGTAATTTTCTTGTTTTTACTTGGAGGTGTTTTGCTGTTGTTTGCTCCTGGTTGTGCTGTAATGTTCCAACACCCCTGTAGGGGGCAGTGAGGAGCCGCGAGGCCTGAAGGCTGCCGGGATTCAGAGCGCAGAAGAAGAAGAGGGTCCCTGTTCCATGTGAGCTGGTCGGCATGGCGCCTCCGGGAGGAATAAACAGACCGAAAACTGTAAGAAACCCGTTTTTTAATGTGTCAGTTAGTTTGAAACCGAGTCCGAGGAAACGTTCAGGAGACGCTGAAGGAGTCAGACAGCGGAGGGTCCGTCAGTTCAGGAGAATTTAAAGTTTGATTCACAGCTAGTCGGTTCTCAGATGGAGTGATGGAGCCGTCCTGTGAGGCTTTATTAAAATTGTATGAGTGATTGTAAGCCCACTGCAGCCTGAAACAACATTTTAATGAACCTGTTTGTAGCCGTGACTCATAAATATGAATTTAAATAAACTGTCGCGTTTTTATAAAATGAACCAGAACAGGAGTGAGAAGAAACACACATTTAACCTGTTTTTACATGTTAAACATTTTGGGGTTAAAGGTCAGTCAGTGGATGATCACATTTGTGTTGGGAATGACTTTAAATCTGTAGCAGCAGATTGTTTGAGGAGCTCAGTGTAACTTTAGAAAACTGTTGTTAGTGACACCCTGTGGACGTTCAGTGAACTGCAGCGACCAAACAGCATATCCAGGTCTATGAACAATGTACACACACAATGACCGACGCCAACAGCGGTGCTGCACATAAGACAAGAGAGGAATGCTGCAGGAGGTCATAAATGTGGAGAATTCATGAGTTAGTGTTTATTTTATGGCTGCTCCTCTTTATTTCTAACATGACAGCTGCAGGTCCAACACTCACCTCAGAAATCCCTTTATTCTGTGATCCGATCAAAGTGAAATGAATTTTACTGAGTCATTATTTTTGGTGATAATTGGCCCACAAACGTGCTGTAATCCCAGCAGTGTGAAACAGGCTCAGCAGCAGATTAGGACCAAGCATAAAATCACATTTATACATTTTCTGCATCAACAGCTGAATACATGTAAATTCCAGTCACAATGCAACGCACAGTTTGTGCTGTTGTAATTTTACTACGCAGCTTCCATAATCAGATTCGGTTCTACGGTTCCTATGAAACGCATTCCTTCAGCAGAGAATCCATATCACACACAGAGTGAAAACGTGACGCTTTCAGACGATTTTTAAAACAAAACTCTGAACATAACCTGCTCTGGATCCGGTGATGTGTTTAGCATCAGTTACCATGGTGATCTAGCCAGGTAAACTGAGCTCATCTCAGAGTTCTGTCCAGTTTTCACTTTCTGAAACCCTCTTCCTGTGGTTCCTAACAGCTGGAGTTCAGGGTGCAGATGTTCACCCAGTAACCAAAAGTGAGCTAACGACTAAAACTCAGTGTGGAAAGAAGATGTCACTGAACTGAAATAAAAACTAGATTTAAACTAGACTAGACTGTTTTGTTGAGGTTTGGGGCGTCCACAGACTGCCTTCACAAAGTGTTATCCTCTCTCAGTCTTCAGGTTTCTTGCGTGACGTCATACACACATTATCTGCCGTATTGGACATGATCCAACCTCTGGTTGCTATGGAAAAATGTGTATTCCCTGACTGGTTGGTGACTGGTTACCGGACGTTGCTGGGTGAAGTCGGTTGCAAAGAGGGTGCTGCACCAAAAAACCCCCTTGTGATTGCTTTTGGTCACTAGCAGATTGCTGCAGTCGCCTGTAGTTTGTCTGCAAACACTCATCGAATACTCTCCGAGCGGTTGTGAAACTGAACAGTTTCAACCTCACGTTGTAGTTACAGCCCTCTGACAGGAGCAGGTTATGTTTCAGTTTAAAATCAGCTGGAAGCCATATTTTCACTGATTGTTTTATTTACAGTTTGCTTTATGGGTGTTTAAGGGTTCATTGCACTAGTTACAAGTACAAGGCAATGAAATGCAGTTAGCCTCTAACCAGCAATGCAGGAGCAGTGAGTGCATAGTGTAGATGAATGCACAGGAAATGCAGATATACCGAATATGTGGAATAAACTATGGTTATGTGTATTTCTAGCAGGTTATGTCAGAGGCAGTGTTGAGTTTTAACGTTCTGTGCCGACGTTTCATAAATGCACATAAACCTGCTGAGCCGTATCTTTATAGCTGTTTATCTCCTGCTCTGATAATGTCTGAAGAAGATGGAGCTCCTTTGGTGCCTCCTTTAAAGGTCTCATATCCTACCACAGTATTAACGTTAGTTAATGTCCCCAGAGTGTATATTTCAACTTTTACCCCAAAATACCACACGGGTCATTTTTTTGCCCCCGGAGCCCCTGAAACGGTCCGTTTCAGTGTCTGTGGCTTCAAGTCAAACTGGAACGGCTGCTGTACCCGCCCCTTTCAGGAAGAGGTCTGTGAGTGACAGAGAGAAGCAGCCAATAGGAGCCGCGCAGCTCTTTCAGTATACTGTCTGTGCTCGAGTGTGTAGTCTGTAGTAAATCTGTTTCATAGTCGTTCTGTTGTCTGACAACGGGAACAAAAAAGTGTGCACGTGAGAACAGATGTGTTGTGAATTCGGCTGTATTGAAATACAGGATGAGTGAGTGCAGAGGGTAGGAGAGAAGTGAACGCTAGCAGAGTTTAGCTGAACTGACGCACAAACGCAAAGTACTGCTCCTGTTATAAAGCATCGCTTAAAGTTTCCACGCTTCATGGTCGTCCCTCAACATGACATTTTCCTCGGAGCTCTGACCCGTGTGCGTACGATCAAAGTTAACGGTTAGTTAGCAACATTAGCCCCGCTCGGTGCCGAACATGGTTGTCTCTGGCAGTGATTTCTGCTGCCGACCATCCACAGCAGTCCATGTTAGCATGCTGTGATGCTGAGCATACAGTATGGTACTGACGAGCAGGACTATGGTCGAATCTTTAGCTCAACATCTACTGGTTACCTGCTATCTGTGGGGGGGGGTTTCACTGGTTTGTAAAGCTGGGAGGCGGTTTTGTTGCCGGGCGGGAGCTGGAAGAATGCTCATACTTTACAGCTCAAAGTTTATAACCA
Organism: Paratilapia polleni; assembly: GCA_015106735.1. NCBI lineage: Eukaryota > Metazoa > Chordata > Actinopteri > Cichliformes > Cichlidae > Paratilapia > Paratilapia polleni. Next base: position 44,607 of record VUQI01063844.1, read on the forward strand.
TCTTAAATACTGAAAGGTGATTTTCAGGATATAGAACCTTTAATGTGAGCGCGTTCAGAGCCGGAAGCAGAAAGTTAATAACACAAAGTCGATGACCACCATCCTGATCCCCGTTATCTCTGACTGCGGGTTTAGGTTTTGTTGAGCCAGCTAACTCAGAGAAAACCTGGATATGTTGCAGCTGCTTCATAGTGCACTCCTGCTCTGTATTTCTGATGTTGTGATCATTAAACGCCTTTCTTGGCGTCACACTGGAGCAGCTCTAAAACCGGTCAGACGTATCATTGTGGTTCTCTCGCAGGAGCTGGGGAAGAAGGTTTTCAAGCGGCGGCGAGTTCTGAGCCGCGAGAAAAGGAAGAAGCACCAGATCGTGGGAGCTGTGGTGGATGAAGGTCTGATCACCATCCATCACCTGAAGAAGAGACGGTGAGTGTCAGCCGACCTCCTCCTTCCTCCACCTTCTCATGAGCACAGCGCGCCGTGACGTTTTCTGTCCCATCAGGACGAGTCCGCGAGCCAACATCACGCTGTCGGGGAAGAAGAAGAGGAAGCTGATCAAACAGCTGCAACATCTGCAGAAGGAGAAGGCCTCTATGGAAGGTAAAGAGTGCCAAACCTCCTCACTGACTCTCTGCTTTAACCCTCTTATACGCCAAACGGAAAATCTGATAAACATTTAAACACCTAAATACAGCTAAAAACTGCTGTAAAGTGTCAGTCATATGTTTTAATTTAATGATCACAAAAAACTCTTTCAAACTGTATGTGACCATTTATGATTTCTACATTTATATATATATATATAAAATGGCTTTTAACATTTGTGTGTTAAATTATTCGTTGCTGTTCAGTTTTTTTGTCTTTTATTGATACTTTTCCAAGACACAAAAATAAAACCGTTCATCATTCGTCTCTCCACAGTCGAATCGAAAGCAGCACCACAGAAGAAGCAGGACTCCTCGTCAGCTCCGACCAAGGAGAAGAAGAAGAAGAAGAAGAAGGCGTCGGTCTGCCAGGACGACGTAGAGATGGCGGATGCTGAATGAGGAGATATCTGGACTATGAATCACTTCTGTGACCTGCAGGACGGCGTCTCACCTTTGAGTCTGATGGACAATCAGGACGCCAGTCCTGAAGTTTGTGTTTCTGCAGAAGAGAAGCCCAAGTATGGAAGCCCATTTCTGCCAAAAAGCAGCACCGAAAACAATGAGTAGAAAAGATAAATAAAAGTGTTAGTGTGAGCTCAGATGTGAGGTTTCGTTGCTTCTTTGTGTTTTGATAGTAAAAAAATCTGAATTTGTTTGAGGTTCAAACTGTTTGGAAGTTATTCATGGGGAATTGTTTTCTGATTTTTGACCATCCAAATTTAATCAATAAATCTTTAGCAACCTGAGGTGAGTCTAAATTTCATTTGTTAGTTTTCTAGTCACAATGAGATAAGACAAAATGTTTTCTATTATACCAATGTTTTTTTATATAATTTTTACTTCACTAGCAGCAATTTAGACAAATCTGAAATGATTTGTTCACAATTTTAATTTAGTGTCTGAACATATTTTCATAGTATTTCATTTTTTAGATCTTTTGACTTTTGGTTTTATTTTTTTCATCAATGTTACGAGACAGTCAAAATGTGTATTTACTGAGACAAAATTGGGAGAAGTCTAGAGTTTGACTTAATGTTTTTGACTATATCTCAGAACCTTTCTCTGAGTTTGAACTAACCAAAGGTGTTTTCTTGTTGTGGCAGAAATGGGCTTCCATAGACTGATGAGGGAGTTTTTATATCTCTGTTAGCGCCACAGCTCCTGCAGAATTTGAAGGCATCATTTGGACCTGTGGTCATTATAACATTCATCCTTTAAGTCTGTTTCATTAAATAGGTCACGACCTTTGACCTTTAACCTCCTATTTCTTTCTGACTGCTTCATTGAAATTTTAAATGGCGTCAGTAGTCCATAAGTCCACATGTTAGCATAAATATTAAGTCTGGGAGGTTTTGTTTTATACTTGGTATATAATTTATTCATTTCATGACAGTTTGGTAAACGTTTGTCGCTGGTTTGAGTTTAAATTAGAAATTTAAAATGTAATTTTGGCTCTTCAGCAGTTTTTGTTGTGCTATCAGATAAAATATATATCCTAACAGCTATTCTTATGGGATCATCTTAATGTGGAAGCACATTTCTGCCAAAAAGTGAAAATTGTGTAAAAATTATGAGATTGTACCCAAAAGGTTCAGCCATAATTTTTGACTTCATCTTATTTCTATGTAAATTTCTGACACATGCAGTTCAAATTGGGACCTGATACATCGATCAGGGATAACATTATGACCACTGACAGGTTGAGTGAATAACACTGATTATCTCTTCATCATGGCACCTGTTAGTGGGTGGGATATATTAGGGAGCAAGTGAACATTTTGTCCTCACAGTTGATGTGGTAGAAGCAGGAAAAATGGGCAAGCTAAGGATTTGAGCGAGTTTGACAAGGACCAAACTGTGATGGTTAGACGACTGAGTCAGAGCATCTCCAAAACTGCAGCTCTTGTGGGGAGTTCCTGGTCTGCAGGGGTCAGTATCTATCAAAAGTGATCCAAGGAAGGAACAGTGGTGAACCGGCGACAGGGTCATGGGCGGCCAAGGCTCACTGATGCACGTGAGGAGCGAAGGCTGGCCCGTGTGGTTCGATTCAACAGACGACCTACTGTAGCTCAAACTACTGAAGAAGTTAATGCTGGTTCTGATAGAAAGGTGTCTGAATACACAGATCATCACAGTTTGTTGCAGTTAGTCAGCAAAAAGGGGGACCAACACAATATTAGGCAGGTGGTCATCATGTTACGTCTGATCGGTGTATGTCGTTATTTAATTTTTGTAGACATCAATGTGCTTCTGTGTGATACTACAGGGGTCACAGTAACTAATATTTAAAAATGAGATATTGATATTGTGTATAATTGTTCTTTTTGTTAGCTTTTTGGTTACAGATTCTCTCACCTCCTCCTTGTACTTTTCTTTTCAGTTTCATTAATTTTCCCAAAAGAAAAAAACCCACACAATAAAGTTTATTAGAAAATGAATTTGACTGAATTATTGATGTTAGTCCTGCGTTAGATTGGCGACCTGTGCAGGGTGTCCCCCACCTCTTGCGTTCAGTTTTTAGCATTCAGCTTCTATACTTTTGACACATTCAGTTCATTTTTTAATTTAATTTAACTTAATTAATTAATTGAATTTTTTTGAGAGCTTTAATAGGCTCCCATACACTCGCTTACATTTAATCATTTTTTAAGAAATTATCAGATGTTTTTTCTGTTTTTTATAGGGGTTCAATAAGCTCTATTTCTTAATATAATTATTTAAATATTGTTTTTAGAAGCTTCAGGAGCTCAGATTTTTTTTCTTTGTTAGAGGGCTGTATTTTGCTTCCATATTCATCTAATTAATTAGGTCTGTTGGGTCACTATGGGCTTCCACACATTTTTTCTTAATAGCACTTTAATGAGCTTCCATTAATTAATGTATTTTTTAAACATTCCATTCTTATTTTTTCCATAAGGCTTTAATGGGCTTCCATAAATTAAGTTCATCCATTCATTTTCTTCTGCTTATCCAATTTAGGGTGTACCCCACCCTATGACAGGCAGGGTCACCTGCCCTCCCCCCTCCATGACCCATAAATTAAGTCATTTTTTTTAATATCCCATTTTTGTGTTTTTCTTCTTTAATGAGCTTCCATACTTTAGATATATTTAGTTTGTTTTTGTTTTAATATTTCCATTTTTTTTTTTTATTTGGAGGGCTTTAATGAGTGTTCATAATATATTTTTTTTAATATCCCATTATTTTTATTTTTTCAGGCAGCTGTATTGGGCTTCCATACATTTCTTAATATAATTATTCTTTTATTTAAGCTTCAAGGCCTTTATGGGCTTCCATACATTCAGTTGAAATTTTAATTTATATTCCCTTTTTTTAGGCATTAATTGCCTTCTATACAGTGATGGAGGATTTATAAACTATTGATCTGAGATTTCCTGCTTCACGCTGGCTGCGTTTCTTTCAGATGTTTTCTTCATGATCAGATTTAATTATTGATGAGCCTCCATATGGATCTCTTATATAAACGGTTTTAACTGGAAATTCTGCGGCCGCTGAACGAGCTCTTTGTGTCTCTCTTTTTCTCTCGTTGTGTGTCTGATATTTTCGATGTTTTTTGAGGAACATCAGACAGTGTTTAGCCTCAGACTGGGGATGCAGGCTCCTTCCCTCCCCCTACTAGAGGACAAAGACTAAAATGGGTCAGACTTAGGAGGGAAGCAGCAGATCCTCCGCACCAGCCATCATGTAACGTCCTCCATCCTCTGCAGGTGGAGAGCAGCTGGATTCATAATAAAAAGCAGCAAAAACACCGTCTTCTGCTTTATTTTTATTCCAACCATTATGTCCTGTCGGGATGGCTGAGGCTTCTTACTGGGACTGAACTGGTTTGCATGAACACGCAGCTGGTGGCTCCTCCAGCCTGCAGCCAAACACCGACTCATCACACCGCGCACTGACCGACGGAGGGACGATGGAGGCGGCGCCGAGGTAATCAGTGTCCTCGCTGAACGTTCAGGTAACAAAAACAGATTTTCTGCTGCTTTGTGTCCCAGTTCAGGCTCCACGAAAGCACCAGTAAAACCAGTACAGACAGGTTTGAAGGGCAGGTGCTGCATGGAGCAACAAATTAGCTTCATGCTAATACTCCAGCTTATAGTTACAAACACCTGTGCAGCTCATTAAACTGCAGACTTTATTAAAGGTGATTCATGGCCTTTAGCTCAGATTCAGCCCATACAGGTGTGCTCAAGTTCTTATTAGCCAAAAGCAGCTAACAACAGCGGCTGCAGTTCCTCTAACGTCCACCAGAGGCTCCAGCAGTGAGTCAGTCCCCATAGACTCCCATGTTAAAACTTTACAGCAGAAACAAACGTGTTTACAGCCTGATACACAAACTGTTTGGTGTCTGTAGCTCCTTCTATAGAAAACCTGAGCTGTGGTGATTCTGATGATCTGCTAGGTTTTTGCTATTTTTGATGGATTTCATGGATGGAGCGGTTATAGGTCTGGGACGCGACTCAACCCATAGACTGTAAAATAAAGATGGCCATACTGGTTTTGAAGCCCTGAGTTTTTGAGCTTTTTTGTCATCACCATCTTTGGCTCATTGGCTACTGACTTGTGATTGACAACTAATAAAGGCATGTGTAATAAGACCGGGAAGTCGTATAGGTACAAGTTTAACCAGCTGTTTTGCTAACACATCACCTTTACTTTTCATTAATGTTTTTAGTCTCCCTGCAGATATTGGCAGTTAACCATGTGACACAGTGCTCAAGCCGTTTAATTCAGCTGTTTTTTTTATTTTATTAATATTATTAATGTATTTTAATATACTTTTTAAATCAAGCTATAGGCATATTTTTCTGAGCTCATTAAAAGTTGTTTTTTTTTAAAGAGACTACAAACATGTGAACATCTGCAGCAGTAATACTGATCCATATAACACTGATGAGGACATTTTCCTGCAGAATAAGTACCTTTGCTTGTGATACTTTATGTGCAGTTTGCCAGTCACAGAGTTGTATGTGTAGTGAGGTGTTTTCATAGTGTGGTATTCCTACTGTTGCTAAGGAAATAAAGAGAGTTACTTGTCTGCTTGCGTCTGTAAGAGTCACCACATGCCACTGCCATGTTCTAGCTGAAGTATTTCTAAAAAACCTAAACATACAGCCCTCCTATAACTTTTGATGCTACCAGAGGCGTATGTTATGAAGCAAGTTCAGCACAGCCAGGCTTTCTCTGCTCTAGCTGCCTTGACAAAACCTAAAACCAGGAGACACTTGGACGTGGAAACTGGGTCGTTGCGTCGTGGCGATCAAGGTGCACTAACCTGTCTGATAGCAGCAGCTGTAAAGCTGACAGGGGGAATTGATGGGAGCAGTCCCAGCAGAAAAACAGGCTAAAGTCCTGCTCTGTGGACTGTGGACCCAAAGAGCTGCCGAGCATCTGATGGAGGACTGCTCACAGCCCGGTGAGTTTCTGCTCTGAATCCGATATATTTAAAAATCTTTAGACAAACTAATGTGTTCAGAAGGAGCCAGCAGTGCAGTGGAAGTAACTGTGTGCTACAATAATTGTACTTTAGTATTTCCATGAGGCAAAAGCAGTACTTTTTATTATATTTACTTTGCAGATGTACTTACAAGTTACCTTTTTTCTTGGATCCTGCCAGCGTTGGCTGAGACCACAAACCAAGTAATCATACATGCACTGAAACATGATCATGTTCAAAGGGAACTGCTCATTCAAGACCTGCAGGGTGTGATCAAAAGGTTCCTGGGATAGGCCTCAAAAGTCAAAAACTAAATCCTGTTCAGGGTCATCTTCTCGTGCACCTCTGGACCGTGTTAAGAATGGCTGATATTTTTAGATCTCCTTGTACTTAGGCATGTGTGTTTCCTGTAGTGTCCAAACTGTGATCTTTCAACAAGATTTTCATTTTTGAGGAAGTGGATGAAGGGAGGAAAATCTGGCAAATAGGGCATGTGGTGGTGAAAACTTTGTTCATGTGGCCAAAAAACTCCTGCGTTACCGGCAGACACGCTGCAACGCGTCTCAGACGCAGCTTTCTGCTCCAGGTCACCTAAAGTAGCATCGGGTCTACTTTTTACAGAAGCTTTGTCAAGCTATGCAGAGCAGGTGAAGGAGTCAGAAACAGGAACTCCAGAGAGAATTCAGTCAGCTTTCAAAATAAAAGATCCTGTGCACACTACAAAACTGAGTTGGAAACTCAACACCAAATACACCAAATACACTAACCTGGTGTATTCCCGGGGTCGAGTGTTCTCCGTGAACCAATGGAATGTGAAAAAATGCTGATTAATCTCCCGATCTCCATCGTAGCCGCAGACATATCTGAGATTAACAGCACTGATCCTCCTCATGCAGTTCGGGTCAGTTTGAAACAGATAAAGTTTGAGTGCACAATGTAAGTGGTAATACAGGTACAGGTACAGGACTTGTAAAAATAGCAGCCATGCTGGAAGCTGCCTATGAAGATGATCTGAAGAGTGAACTCAGACAAATTTGAAGCACATGAGGTTTTTTTATTTTTATGAACATGTTCTCAGAACATTTTGATCACACCTTGTTTGTGTGTAAATACAATATTCAGGGTGCAGGACACTGTGTGCTAAGAAGTAAAAGATTATCTTGCCACAGATAAGACCTGAGTTAATAAGGACAGAAAAGTGTTGCGCAAATGTGTAATGGCAGATTCTCTAATACCTTAAGATTATGGAAAAACTAAAATATGGTGAAATAATTGCACCTTTAGGAGGTTTCAGGTTTGTTCTGATCTGTCTAAATGAGGGGTTCTCAAAGTTTTGATGACAGAGGTTAGAACATACCTTGGGGATCAAAGGAATTGCATTACAGTGGTTTCAATCATATTTATCGAATAGACTCCAATTTGTTCATGTAAATGGGGAGTCTTCTTCACACTCTAAAGTTAATTATGGAGTTCCTCAGGGTTCTGTGCTGGGACCAATTCTATTTACATTATACATGCTTCCCTTAGGCAGTATTATTAGAAAACATAGCATACATTTTCATTGCTATGCAGATGATACCCAGCTGTACTTATCCACGAAGGCCCGGATGTCCTGTAATTTTCCACTTCTAAATAAAACTGAGGTTATTGTACTGGGCCCTAAAAATCTTAGAAACATGACATCTAACCAGATACTTACTCTGGATGGCATTACTTTTGCCTCCAGTGACACTGTGAGGAATCTTGGAGTCATTTTTGACCAGGATATGTCTTTCAACGCGCACATTAAACAAATATGTAGGACTGCTTTCTTTCTAGGAGAGATGAGTTGAATTTAATGCTGCCTTACACTCGTCTTGTGCTGCTCTGTCATACCATGAACTGTTGATGAATGAAGTGTACAGTAGTGGTTACAGACTATGCTACACTTTGAAAACCCTGGGTCTATATGAATTGGTCGTACCCTTAGAGAATGTCATTGGCATGACTCTGATTTGTCTTAAATTTGAACTATTCTGTTTATTTCTAGCTCCATATATTCATTTTTGGATTCTACTAGAGTAGCTTTGCATAATCCACAATTAATAATAATCCTTTATCTCAGTTCATCCTCCTCATCCTATGTGGAACTGCCAAAAGCTGCAGTTCCTCTAACGTCCACCAGAGGCTCCAGCAGTGAGTCAGTCCCCATAGACTCCCATGTTAAAATGTCCAACTTTACAGCAGAAATAAACATGTTTACAGCCTGATACAAAAACTCTTTGGTCTCTGTAGCTAATTTCCCCCTTCATAACACCTGTTTATAACTCACCTGTTTAAATTGGATTACAGCTTAAAGTTTATATTATTAGGGGCGTGAATATAATAGAAGTTTGACCTCATTTAGAATGGTAAACTATTAATCCATCAATATCAGTCCCCCACAAAGGATTCATTCAAAGGCCAGATTATTTATTAAAGGCCAACGAAGGAAAGAAAAAAGGAATCCAAATCCATTTAATTCAGTTCAGTGTATTTAAAAATAAATAATCCAACCCCAGGATTTTCTGATCACCAGTTCAAACCAGTTTAGTTCATGTCCACTTTGAGTTTTCCCAGTAATCCCCAAAACAACACAGTGCAGAAATGAAGTCACTCTGAACTCTTATAAAAGTCACAGCAAGTTGTGTCCTTCTGAGGACCAGAGTTTTGTCTTCAGATGGAAGCAGAGACCTCACAAAGAGGATGTGTGAACTCCTCATAATGCAACTGAATGCACACACACACACACACACACACACACACTGAGGAGCTGTGCCTCTCAGGTCTGATTGCTTCCTCATCCAGGTTTCAGGTGTGAGGTTTAAAAAAAGAGCAGCTCTCTCTTTATCCGTTAGTATGATGACCAGTAATTTTACATGTGGACTCCCACACGCACTCAGGCAGTAATTTTGGATGTTATTAGTCTGCTTATGTGCAGAGAGGAGAGCAGAGTGATGATGCTTGATTGAATCTTTCACATTAACTTCTTGAACTGCAGTAAAACTTTAAATGCTCTCTCCTTCACAGTTTTTAAGCCTCTGGCATTAAATACGAGCTACAGATTTATTTTAGAGCCTTTGTGTCAGATTAAAATCACTGAATGTGTAACATCTGTCAAACCCAAACATAATTATTCAGATTTTATGACCTTCATGCTGGAATCAACTTTTTAAAGACTTCTCTGCTGCGGGTGCTTGAGACATCTACAGATGATTTAAGATCTCAGCAGTCCTGCGGGTTTATTTCAAGCCACACTGACACGTGGATCAAATTCGGTGGATACAGACTCTGCAACAGCACTTCTTCAGGATCAAAGCTGGAGGAAACGTACAACCAACCTTCTGCTGCATCAGACTTTCTTCTCTACCCAAATACTTTGATTTGTTGCCCCCAGAATTTTCACAATGTCACATTAATCATCAGGTCATTTCATGCTGCTTTCTCATTGGTTGTTACAGCACTTACATTGCTGTCAGGCTAAAGTGAGAATTTCATTCAGGATTATCACAGGCAACCAACTCTGGACCTCTCTCGTTGTACAACATATGAAAAGAGATCACCGTTTGGGAGCCGACATTCTCTCATGCTGATCATCTTTTCTAAAACACAATCAGTACACATATCCAGCTTTAAAGAGCCACTGTTTTCTCTTTGCCTTTGTTCCATCCGTCCATTTTCTGCTTGTTATCAGGGTCCAGGTTGCTGGGCCAGGAGTCAACGCAAAGACTCCCAGACCTCCCTCTCCCCAGCCACCTCCTCCAGCTCTTCTGGAGAGACACTGGGGCTTTCCCAAGCCAGCCGAGAGATGTCATCTCTCCAGCGTGTCCTGGGTCTGCCCTGGGGCCTCTTTCTGTAGACATGAAACACCTTAACTAGGAGGCATCCAAGAGGCTTCCACCTCAACTGGCTCCTTTCAACGTGGAGAAATAGTGGCCCTACTCTGAGCTCCTCACCCTATCTCTAAGGCTGAGCCCACATGGCCTTCAGAGGAAGCTCGCTCCCGCCGATTGTATCCTTATTTTTTCAGTCACTCCCCACAGTTTGGGGTCATAGGTGACAGCATCCGCATCACTGCCAATGCTGCACCGACCCATCTGCTAATCTCCCGCTCCTTCCTTCTCTCACTCACATGAACAAGAACCCAAGATCCTTGAACTCCTCCACATGGTGCAACAATTCATTCCCAACCCAGAGTGGGTACTCCATCCTCTTCCAGCTGAGAACCACAGCCTCAGACTTGGAGGTGCTAAATCTCATCCCAACCATTTTGCACTCGGCTGCAGTGCAAGCTGGAGGTCATTCCTTGATGAAGCCAAGAGAACCACATCATTCTCAAAAAGCAGAGAGGTGATCCTGAGACCACCGAACCTGACACCCTCCAGCCCTTGGCTGCATCTAGAAATTCTGCTTATAAAGTGTTCCACGACTAGGACAAAAACCGCATTGTTCCTCCTGGATTCAAGGTTTGACTAACAGACAGACTCTCCTCTCCAGTACCCTGGCATAGACTTTCCCAGGGAAGCTGAAGAGTGTGATCCCCCTGAAGGCACCCTAGGGTTCCCCTTCTTGAAAAGGGGGTTTATCACCCCAGTTTGCCAATCCAAGGGTACTGTCCCTGACTTCCACATGATGTTGCAGAGGTGTGTCAACCAAGACAGCACCACATCCACAGCCTCGTGAAACGCTGGGTGAATCTCATCCACCACAGTGGCCTGGCCTTTGTATTTTTTGCTACCTCAGTGAACCTCACCATTATCCCTTGTCCCCCTTATCCCCATGCCCTGTTTCCACCTCGGAAAATGCGTTGGTGGGATTGAGGAGATCCCTTCCTTGCACCACCTGACTGTGTGTCCTCAGCAGGTCAGCAGCACCCCATCCCCTGTGGGGGTTTGTGCGATAACCTTTTGGGATTATCTGAGGTCATGAAGTGAGCTGACAGTACAGATGTACAGGATCAGTTTAAGTAGTTTAGTAAAACTATGAAGAAAGAACAAATCAAGCAGGCAGAAAGAGAAACCTTAAAACAACAATCCATGAAGGCAGACTTGGTCCAGCAACAGAAATATCTGAAGAGAAAACCAAAGCAAGTCCAGGCAGAAGCCACTTAAACAACTAATGATACTTTTATTTTAATGTAAAACCTGCAGTGAGGACAGAGTGTTACTGCTGTCAGGGTACCACATACAGCTGCAGACCGTGACTTCCTGCTTTAGAGCAAGCGTGTGATGACTGAACCTGCAGAGTTTAAATCACTGATGACAGCATCGGTAAAATCATTCTGAATAAATCCAAACGCAGACGGCCGATCGATCCAACGTTTCATCTTGTTCTGTCTCTGTGACACAAAAACCACATAATCACACTTAAATGAACTCTGGTCAATAAAAAAGGAGTACATTTATCTTCTTCACTCCCCAGAGCAGAACACACAGAATAAGATATAATCCACCCCCCACACACACACACCATGCTACATGAACACCTCTTTCCTGTTTTTCTGATCTGATTGTAACAATAAATCTGAATAAGCGCCTTACTCACGTCTGATTTCTTCCTGGACAAAGTGTTCCAGCTGAATATTTTCTTTTTTTTCTGTGCTGTTGGATTTTTGTTCAGCACTCTGCAAGTCTTCAAACTGATGAAAATATTTTAGCAGACAAATCAGATTTTGTTCTTATTGAGGCAGAACATTTCAGTCACCTCCCAGTTTCCCGTCTTCTTCAGTCCCAATTCTTTAAAACGCATCTTCAGGCTTCAAAGTGACGGTTTACTGTTGACAATCACATCATACCAGAAGAGGAGATTGATATAATAAAGGAATACTTGAGCAAACTCAGTTTAAACACCACTGATACACACAGGAAATGATATCATCCATACCCTTTATTAACATGGTCCAAACACAGATAGAACACAGACTAGAAATTTTGCCTCTACCTTTTCTGTAAAGTGAATTTTCATTGTGTTTGCGAGCTGTTCTCCTCAGGCCCACTGCAGTGATCAGAAAAGGCGTCCAGTGTCGGACTTATGATCAAAGCTGGATTACAAAGCACAAAATCATTTTAAGCCTCTGTGAAGTCTCTCCAGGAAGGACTCAGCATGTATACCATACTGCTGGCTTACTTTCACAAATGAAATTCATCTCATTAGCAGGAGTAACAACAGCAATGACTCTACATAGAGAAAAAGCCTGCACACGTCAGCGAGGAGGAACACGATCAAACAGTACGAACAGCGACTGAAACTCTGCTGCATCCTGTAAAACATTAAAAACAAGAAGGTGCCTACATGATAATTACACCTGAGGACACCTCTGAGCAGTAATTAGAGCTTCAGCTCTGACAGCTACAGTCACTGAAACACTCATGCAGTGATGAAGACTGTGATAAGTGTAATTACCACCTTTTTTCTGCCTGTTTCAGGTGGGATAATTACCACCACAAAAGTTTATCTTTGAGGTTGAGGACGGATCCAGCAGTGGAGCTGCAGGTTTAATTTCCTTTCAGAACTTTTCAGAGTTTCCAGTGACTTTAACCATCCTGAGTGTTTTCATTTCACTGCTGAACATCATCTGTTCATTCATAAACCTTATTCTGTGAGGTCATTCAATGTTACTATTAAAAAGTGATGAACGAATCACGAGTCAGCGTCAGGTGTTAGACACCACATCCATGTGACTGGATCATGTGATTTAAGATAGCACTCGCTGTGTGAGTTATTGTCTGATGAAGAGCTGAGGCCTGCACTACGAAGCAGGGTTTGATCTCATCCAGGTAACTTCAGGGTTAACTCTGGGTTTTCTGTACTATGAAGGTGGTTCACTTCTTACTGGGTTATATCGCCATGGTAACTGATGCTGTGAATCTAACCTGCTGGTTATGTTCCAGATTAGAGATCAACAGGTGTGAAATCACCACCTACTGACCAATCAATTATCTGGAAAACAGCGTCACCATTCCTGGAGGATCCCTCAGACCTCTGTGTGCGGACAGTAGGAGGGTCTAAAGTTTTTCAGTAGTGTCTGAAGTCTTTGTGTTTCCCTGATGAGGATCAGTAAGAAATATAGATGCAACTTTAGTCCTTGATGTTTTTCCACTATTGGCTGCCAACAATTTTACAACAACTTTATTGCTCTATAAGCATTAATATCTGATCCTAAAACTGAGCACCTGTTTGCACTTTTTAACCTTTCAACAAATTTGACTGCAGTTGAAGCCTACACTTTAATTTTGTTTTTATATTTATCACCTTCATCACCTGTGAGTGCTGGTTTAAAGCTACAGCAGGAAGCAGTCCTGCAGTGAGCTTTTCCTGAATGGAAGTCGGGTTTCCAGCGGACTCCATCACGTCCCGCTCACTGATGCGGGTCTGAAGTGTCAGAAACTAACTGGCTGCTGGTCACATGTTGGGACCTCAGCACAGTGTTGGTCTGACAACAGGGCACTCACTCTTGATTTGTGCAGGATTTAGAGGCACAAACGGCCGCTCCATGAACTAATCACATTTAGACGGCAGGAAACGGAGCTGAAAAACGATTAGATGAAAGACGTGATTAGGTGTAATTCTGCTGTCATAGTTACGTCCATCCTCTTCAGTCTGAAACAGAGCCGCTGTCATCACTGTACAACACATGAATGCAAAACACACAAACTGGTTCCACCCATCCCATCATCCACCCACACACAGGAACTAATGGTTTCTGCAATCACTCTCTCTCTCATTATCCTTTCACAGCCAGAGCCTCGCCGTGGCGCCCGTCATCGTGTGTGTGTGTGTGGGGGGGGACCCGAGCCACAGGCTGGTCAGCAATTAATTCTTCAGTCACGTCATGATCCATTACCTCCCCTCCATTCATTAAAAAAATCTGCATGACAACAGTTATATTCTGTCTGATGGCACGCGAGCTGAGCGTGAAGGTAATCACGTTTCCACACATCTTAATTTAAATGTTTGTGGCACACGTTGGATCGCCCAGGAGCACAGCAGGTACTTTGTTAAACTCACAGGAGATTGGTTCAGTGATGCTGTGGATCAATCAGAGACTGAAACAGGAAGCAAACGCTGGCGCTCCAAAAACTGCAGCTCCTCACCTCTGGACGGTGTTTGTGCTGTTTTTACTGCAATTATCTGACCAATAATACGTCTGCTGTGCGGTTAATTGTGCTAACAGTCCGTCCAAGAAGGATTTGATTTGGATGTTACTGAGCACTGATCAGCAGGTATCTGTGTCTGTGTGATGCTCCCGTACAGTCTGTGGATGCAGCTCATAACTTAGCACTCCACCCTCTCATCCAAATATGATCACTTCTGGAAATAAAAACAAGATGGCAGCAGCCAAAATGCTAATACACAGACCAAAGCTACATTCATGTTAGAAACAGAGTCACCAGTTTGGATTTTGTTTGTGTGCCTTTGGGTCACCATCTGAAACCCTGGCAGGTTATTTTTATTTTATGGTCATCTTCTGCTTTGGCACTGTTGTCATGGTGAGTTCATTAGAGTCCAAGAGAGCCCAGTTTGATATAAATAAATACATAGAAATTCTCTCTACTACGAAAGTCAAGCAGTTTTTATTATTGCTCTTATTTGTCTTTGATGAGTGCCACAATCCTCACAGAAAATGTCTGATCCACAGTGAATTTCTGCTTCAGAATATTTTAGAATATTTATTTTTACCACCACTAAAAACTCCAAAATACAGAGAGGCAGGGTTTGTTTCAGCTGCTCACTGTGCTGAATGTGAAGTCAGAAAATAAACCTTTGTGCTGATAAACCACAGCGTCTGTCTGGACTCATGATGTTGGTTTTGGATAGAAAATAAAAAGAACAGAAGCAAACAGAAATGTTCAGCTTTAACAGCAAACGGCTGAATAACAAGAAGCAGCAGCAGTTCAGAGCGATCGTGCTCTGGACGGAGCATCCGTCCTGATGGATGCTCGCTGCTCGCGTGGGCGTTTCCTCCTGTTCAGCTTTCAATACAAACAGAAAATCTAAGACAAGACCCATGCTGGGTGGAAAATGTGTTTCCTTCACATTGGAAAGTGTCTGTGACTGTCAGTCCGTTACAAACTGATTCCAGCTGTGATAAAAATAATCACGGGTTTTTATGGTGATTCCACAGGCGAGCTGAATATTTGCTCTCATCACAGAGGCTCTGACGATGGAAGGAGGTGGGAGTGACGACTTCTGGTTTGGAATAAACTCATAAAAAGGCAGTTTTATTTCTTCAGTCCGATTCTCTCTCACACATTTAAACACAGTTCAGCTTCGGAGGGAATGAAAGCGCTTCAGCATGGCCATTCACAGAAATCTATGACAGTCTCCGAACGGTTCTTCATGCAGCTGAAAGTCATTCGATGGGTGACACTTCGGCTTTACTGCATATGGGAACAGAGACTATTCTGTGGGCAGCTGTTTGGTTTCCTCTGCAGTGTGTTATGACCCCGGCTCTCTGCAGAAAGAGAAGGAACTTTAAAATGTTGGAAAATGGCTGAAATGTTGTAAAGAACAGAAGGAAATCTTTACATACACTGCCTAACTAATTTATTAGACCACCACCCAGTGTAAGGTTTATGCCCTAAATTAACAGTATTGGTAATTACTAAAATCTTTTCTTATATTTCTATTAATCCACCAGTGTGCACAAGCTCTTTAATCCAAATTATATTTTTAATAATATAATTATTGTTCTTATCCATGAATTTTTGAATTTACTGTTTTACAAAAAAGCAGAAAAAAATATTAAAGATCATTATTATTTTTGATTAAGATGCCAAATTCCAGTTATTTACTTTCATTCCTGAACAGAAAAATGAGTTTTAGTGGTTGAATGTTTTGCTTGACTCATTTCTGACTCTCAAAGAAGTCCAGTGTGCCGGCTCAAATCTGGGTTCAGTTTGAAATTCCTCACTCCTGTTCAACGTGGGAAAATGTGGAGAACTCACTGAAAAGGAAAGAGTCGCATTGAAGCACTTCATGATCCTGGATGGTCTCTCATTTTTAATGGCAGGTGGTCTAATAAATTGTTAAGCTCTGTGCAGTGTAAGAAAACAACTTAAAACAGGAGAACTAAGAGCCAAAGAAATAATATCAGCAGAAGAGATGTCTGAAGGCATTTTCACTTCCTTTGTGCTCCATGAAACTCAAAGATTCACCTTTAATGTCACTGTGCAAGCACAACAATGGTATACCACCTCACACAAAAACAGGACATACAAACATAACATACCAAGTACTGGACTATCATCGCTACAGGAAGGAAGATGAATGAGGATGCAGGTGCATCAGCAGCAGAGCAGGACCGCACCGGAAGTGTGAAAATACAATCCACAAATGATAAAGTGTGTATACAGAAACTCTGCACATTAAGACTGTAAATAAGTCTTTACTCAGTCAGAATGAGTTCAGCACAGAGGAAGCTGTTTCAGGCTGATAGGAGGAGCTGAAACTGACCCCGTCCTTGTGTTTTGAGGGATTGGATTTGTGGATGAAGCCCTCCTCACACAGCGAGAGATCAGTGACCCCCAAAGTGTGGGCCATGCTCAGTCCCCTGGTGGGCCATGGAGGTACTGCAGGTGGGCTGAGCAGTCATTTACAACACAGATCAAAGATTTTGGTTTTCAGTTAACAGAAATTTTTAATTCCTTTGTGATTTTAAAAAGGAATAAAAGCGTTAACCTTTTGAACTTTTAGGATTATACCTAATCCTGCAGGATAAAGCTAGATGAACTCTTACAGGCTGAATCACATGACTCTACAGGATAAAATCCTTTGGGATCAGTTCCTAAATCAAACAGATTTGACATTACATTAAAAATTTATTTTGGACATTTCTTTTGGGTTTTATAGTTTAGTTTAAATATGTGCATGAAATATTTCCATTTTAAAAAGAAGGTGAACTAATGAAGTGAAGTCACAGGGTTTAAAAATGACTTCCTGTTATTCATTTTCTGACCTGTTTTTGGTCCTGAACTCATCTTATTTCTCACTGATGGTTGGAAAGAACTTAATTTGGAAAGTAAAGCTGTTAATGGAGAATCAAATTCAACAATCAGAAGATCAAAATGAATCAATGAAAATGCAGAGGAGATACGTTCTGCTCGTGTGATGATCAGAGCTGTGATTAAAGATTTGCTTGGGCTGCGGGGCTGAGGTTTGGGAATGTCTGATGTAGATGTAAAGATGGCGTCTCTGTGCTCTCTCTATTCAAAGTGAAACCACCGTAAACCCGGAGCTCGGAGGTGGACTTCCTGTCAGGAGCATTGGAATATTTCCTGCAAAAAAACTCGGAGAAACCACAAATCAGGCGGGACTCTGTCAGACGTTATGCTCTCGCTGTGGCGTCCATAGCCACACAAAGGCATGCAAAGGTGGAGCTAAATGCTGAACAAAAAGAACCAATGACTGACCAGGAAAAACTAACGTAGCCTGTTTTTAGCGCATATTCAGTTTCCTGATGCTTCAGTATAAAGATACTCGTGTGTTTGGGCTCAGTTTGTTAGCTTTTGTGGAGGCTGATTGTTTCGTGTGGGGCTCCTTGTATTTGCTCGGATATGTGTATATTAAGTTTTTGAAGGTGCACCTGGAGCCTGAGCACACCTTGAAAACTCAGTTTTCATTCCCAAATGTTGGCATTAGACAACTTTAGTCCCAGATAAACACAGTGGACATTTCTTCTCCATGAGGTGTTGCTACATACACCAGTACTGACAACAGAGTGATCACTTTAAGACGCAGCGAGTCGCTTACCTTAAACCGCTGACACCCTGACTGACAGCTGCTCGTTAGGGGCGTCAGTCAGGCACAGGGGCAATCAGGGGGCAGGACTGAGGAGGAGGGGGCAACAGAAAGGTCAAAATGCAGACACCAGGACTCGAAAAAACTGATCAGCATCCAGGAAAAGAGAAATGGAGATTACAATGAAACTGCTGGTCAGCCAGAGCTGGTTTCTTATACAGCATCAGTTTCTTATGTGATACATAAGTATCACACCGTGTATGTGTGATGAATGCCACCTCAGCCCCGTCCTGTACCATAAACATTTAAAGTGTCATTTAATGGTGTAAAATTCACAACCTGCAGGGACTGAGGCTTCCTGAAGCCTGTTAACTGTGCTGCTGTTTGCTTTCCTCATTATTTTGCTGTGTGGGGTCTAAACCTAGAAGTCTATATGTGTGTCGACTGTGTTCCCGTTTTGAAATCTCTTCTTCTAATCTCACATTCTCTCAGAAGTCCAACTGGTGAGGAGAGCTGATGTTGTGTGGGGTCATATGATCAAAGAGTTTTCCTTTCTCTGAGAGATGAACAGTGATTGAATTACATCTGGGAATTACAGAACAGGGTTCATTAAGAAGGAAACAAGATCTGGAACAATTAAACTACGTCCTACTTACAGTTAATACTCCCTAAAAATTCATGCACTGACCCGGGCCCCTTTCCATCCACATTTCTGATGATTTAATCCAATTCAATTTTATTTATAAAGCGCCAATTCACAAAAGTCGCATCAAGGAAGCATCACAGACCATCTGAGAATGTATTGAGACCATATACTGTATGTCTGACTGTTTCATTCCCGTTGTTCTAACAGTGTCCAATGTCCTCCAGGTCCGAGCCATTCTCAGGTCCCCCCGGTCTAATTACTGCTTACAGTAGGCACAGACCTGGAAATTAAGCAACTCATTTTAATTGTATCCATTTCAATAGAATGACTGTTTTCTCAAATTGTAAACGAGCCCACCCACCGCCTTAATCACACTCTGGATCTTGTCCTGACATATGGCATAGAGACTGAACATTTAACTGTATTCCCTGAAAACCCTCTTTTATCTGATCATTTCTTAGTGACTTAATTTACAATAATGGATTACACAGCAGTGGGGAATACAATTTATTACAGTAGATGTCTTTCTGAAAGTGCTGTAACTACGTTTAAGGATGTAAGTCCTCCACTTTTATCCTCTTCAATGCCATGTGCCAACACAATGCAGAGCAGCTACCTAAACTTCTCTCCCACAGAGGTCGATCATTTTGTTGATAGTCTTACATCAGTTCTGCGTATGACGCTGGATACTGTGGCTCCTCT
>VUQI01063846.1:0-14072 GCA_015106735.1 Paratilapia polleni
CCCATGAGACATGGTTATGGAGGGCGGGGGGCTGCCCCTCCCCGCTGGTCGTTGCTGCCTCCCCCCGCTGGTTGTGCTGCCTCCCTGGGGACACGGGCGTTTGGAGGCTCCGGGGCGCGTGGCTGGACGGCTTGGCGTGGTTGCTGACCTGCTTCCTTGAGGGTTATGGTCCTGGGTGGTTCGGACCTCCTTGGCGCTGGGGGTGGGTCTCTGCCAGGAGGTGTGTGGTCCTCGGGCGCCTGGGTTCCTGGGGCCCTATCCTCGGCTTGCGCTGGGGTGGTCGGCCTTGGGCGGGGTCGGCCGCCCGTTGCCACTACCTACCCTTTGACCGGGGTGGCTCCATCTGGGTCTCCTCTCCTCCTCCTGCTGGGGTGGATGCACGGTTGTCATTGGGACGTGTGGCCTCAGGTCCTCAGTACTCTTGGGCAGCTGTGGACGGCCCTGGTCTCCTGGGCCTGTCTCTGTCTGCCTCTGGCTCCTGGGGGACGTGGGTGCAGCTTATCACCCTCATTATTAAGTGCATTTTGTGACAAACACAACCATACACACATACACACACACACACACACACACAAACACACACATCAAGACTGAATGTTTGTTTGTATATCATGTTTGTTTGTTTGTTTTTGGTTTTTTTCTCTCTTTCAGGTGCTGTTTGCTTTCTGACTGTTTTGTTACAGATGCTGTGGTTGGTGACCTGATGTGCTCATCCTCTTGTTTTTCTTTATTGCTTCCCCTTCTCTTTTCTTCTCTCCACCTGTCAGTTCTGGCATCATTATATAATTTGCACAATAAACAATAAAATAAATAGAAATTGACCAAGAGGAACCTATAGAGTTTATAGAGCTCCTCCTGGCAAAGTAAATGTGTTTGGCACAACAAGGCACTCAGTTCATCATTCTGCTTGCTAAAGCTGCCAGACAGGACAGGTTAAAAAAAAAAAAAAAAGAGAGAGATAAAGCCTGCTCTCAAGCTCATTGCTCTCATAGCAATAAAGGTATTGGTACTGTTATACCTCCTTGAAACACTGCAGATTTTGGCACAAAGTGTGCTAGAATGAGAGGGGCCTATGAACCTTTGGTTGCATAATTTTGCAATGTGCAAAGTCATCCAATAGCATTTAGTAGATGTCTTTCAACAGAAATAGATGCCATTTGCCCACAGGCAAATGTGCTCTGTCATCACTGCTGTAACTCTGTTAATCAAGGATGCATAACCATGGTAACCAAGGAAGTGACAGAGAAACTTGTTGCAGATGGAAGAAGTTTGCCTTTCAAAACGTTTGTCATTTGAAATGGTTTATCTAAAGCTTTATCTAAATTAACTTTAATTTCAGTGGGATATAAAAAAAAACTGCATGTACAGAGTTACCAGTCAATTCTGATTTAAAACAAAAAAACAAACAAACAAAAAAAACACTTAAAGTTTGTCAACTTTAACCCAAAATAAGGTTTTAAAAGTTTGTTTCCCTGGAAGATATATTTCTACCACCATCTTTGTCATTGTAGAATTCTCTCATGGATTTCAATTCAGGATTTTTTGAGTACTGTATCTCTTATAATGTCCATCCATCCATTTATTTCTTAACCACTTATCCAGCGTAGGGTTGTAGGGGGGCTGGAGCCTATCTCAGGTGTCATAGGGTGAGAGGTGAGGTACACCCTGGACAGGGCACCAGTCCGTCATAGTCTCTCATAATGTCTCTGACCTAAACAAACAATGACAGAAAAGGTAATCTTAAAAACAACAAAAAACACTAACATGATGGGGCAAAAAAACCCCAATTCAATCCAATTCAGTTTTATTTATATAGTGCCAATTCAGAGCAATAGTCAGGTGCTTTATATTTCAAGGTAAAGACACTACAATATTAGTGAGAAAACATCAACAACTGGACGATCCTGTAAGAACAGCACTTGGCGACGGTGGGAAGGGAAGAACTCCCTTTTAAGAGGGCAGCCATCTGCTGTGACTGGTTGGGGGGAGTGAGGGGAAGGGAAACAGGAGAGCATAGGGAGACAGGACAAACACAAACTATAGATAAAACAAAAATTAATGACACGCAGCGGTGGCACATAACACATGAGGAGTGAAAAGAGGTGAGTGAAGTGAATGCTTAATGCATCATTGGAAGTCCCCCAGCAGTCTGAGCCTATAGCAGCATAATAAGGGGTGGTTCAGGGTCATCTGATCCAACTATAAATTCTATCAAAAAGGAAAGTTTTAACTTTAATCTTAAAAGTAGAGAGGGTGTCTGTCTCCTGAATCCAAACTGGGAGCTGGTTCCATAGGAGAGGGGCCTGAAAGTTGAAGGCTCTTCCTCCCATTCTCCTTTTAAATACCCTAGGAACCACAAGTAAGCCTGCAGTCTGAGAGCCAAGTGCTCTATTGGGAGATTGTGATACTTTGTCTTTAAGATACAAGGGGATCTGACTGTTCAGGACTTTGTATGTGAGGAGAAGGATTTTAAATTCAATTCTGGATTTAACTGGTAGCCAATGAAGAGAAGCTAATATGGGAGAAATGGTCTCTCTTTCTAGTCCCTGTCAGTACTCTCACTGCAGCATTCTGGATTAACTGAAGGCTTTTCAGGGAGCTTTTAGAACAACCTGATAATAATGAATTACAATAGTCCAGCCTAGAAGTAATAAATGCATGAACTAGTTTTTCAGCATCACTCTGAGACAAGATGCTTCTAATTGTAGAGATATTACGCAAATGCAAGAAAGCAGTCCTACAAATTATTACTAAATAGACTATTGACTAAAGAGAAGTAGCAGTCATCAAAGTGATTCTGTGGCTCCCACCATACCACTGGAATACCAAAACCCAAGCTCCTTCTCTTTTTCTTAGTCCATGCTCGGAGGTTTTCCACACATGCCCGGCAAACTGAATGAGGTGCCCCTGGCTTGTCTTGGTCACCCAATTTCATACCAAAATAAGCAAAGTACCATTGTTTTCAGAATTTTGGTATTGAACGTTATCATAACTGTTGGTTCTGGTGACATTGCTACAACCAAGGTATGTAGAAGAGCATCTCTGAATGCACAACATATTGAAATTGAAGCAGATGGGCTACAGCAGCAGAAGACCACACCAGGTGCCACTCCTGTCAACTAAGAACAGGAAACTGAGGCTAAAATTTGGGATCACCAAAATTGGACAATAGAAGATTTGAAAAACTACCTGGTATGATGAGTTGCGATTTCTGCTGTGACATTCAGATGGCAGGGTCAGAATTTGGTATAAACAACAAATCCTGCCTTTTATCAACGATTCAGGCTGGTGGTGGTGGTGTAATGGTTTTGGGGAAATTTTGCTGGCACACTTAGTACCAACTGAGCATTGCTTAAATGCCACCTGGTTATTGTTCCTTACCATGCCCATCCCTTTATGACCCCAGTGTACCCATCTACTAATGGCTGCTTCCAACAGGATAATGTCACAAAGCTCAAATCAGTCCGGTACTAGCAAGGTGTACCTAATAAAGTGACTAGTGAGTGTTAAAATAACATTATCTTTTAATGTAAATCTCTAATAAAAAATAACCCCATTGAATAAATGCAGGTTACAGAAAAGTGAGTTAAGATTTTAGCAGTAGGGAAAAAGCAGGAACTGCCATGCCACTAATAGCTTTCAATGACTCAAACAGCTTTACTTTTCACAGCTGGATGGTCTGTTGTACACAGACAGCAACAGAATGAATAAGAAAATAAAGTGTGCCCTTTACTGTACTGCAAACAAAGTTTAGCCTGTGGCTACAGTCTTGTGCATTTGTGCTCCATTATGTTTTGTAAGTGAAACCAATGCAATTAACACTCTGAAAGAAACCCAAGTCGACCTCTCCTTCTCTGACAGTAAAGAATGTAATGATCAAGCCAAAGGGTAAAGATACGCATGCTTATGGTAATAAAGCTCATGCATAATGTAGCATCGGCGTGCAACTTAGGTTGAATTAATTATCCTCTGCTTCAGGTATCGTTCCTCTGTATGTCATTTCTCTCTTGTTTTTTAGCTCCTCTGTCACTTAGCATGCATGGGATTATTAGTCTTGGTGACAACGCGATAAACCTACAGGCCTCAGATTTCAAAGAAGGTTCAGTGGTTTTACAGCAAAAGCATGCATGCTTAACCAGTTATAATACACTGTAAAGGGTGATTATTACATGCCAACAACTAAGCAGAGAAATTTAGCCTGTAAAAATGCACATATTGCAAATGAGCAGGAAAATATCTAAAAGTGATTGGGCAGCTGGTCCCACAAGGATGTGAATGCTACCTATTCCTCTTGGAAACTGTCTCAGCATTGACAAATGCTTCCTAATCAATCTCTGTCATCAGCACAGACAGAGACTGAAGATAGAACTGTGCTTTATTGAACTGAGGTGGAGTCTGGCTCAGCTAAAGCAGTTGAGGGTATTGATCCATCAGTCGATACCCTGCACTATCTGAGGCCAAACCTTTGCTGACTGTTGTTTGTATCTCTTGTGAGCCCTCTTCAGAGCAATTGCTATTTGGCCTTGGCTCTTTATATGGTCAGCTGGGATTCATGCTTGGGCTGTATGCACAGGGAAGGCTCTCATTAAACAAGAAGACTGTCAGTATAATAACAACGCAGTGTCACAGCTCACAGCAGTATCAATAGTAAAGCCAATTTATTGAAAGAGCACATTTCCAAACCACACATATTGACCAAAGATCATCGAAATAGCTAAATTAAATGTATAATTTAAATGAAAGAAAAATACAAAGACTGTATGTAAAAAGCATATTACATAAAGTACTGTGCAAAAGTCTTGAGTCACTCCTCATTTCTTTATAATTTGCTTCCAAGGAGCCAGCCTTTCTCGTAATATTTTAAGGTGGTCTTACAATAGTTCTCCAGGCTTTCTGCGAGACTTTCAAAGTTTTTCTTTGGACATTGGCTGCTTTTTCACTCATTTTCAGAAATTACAAGAAAGCTTGCCTAAGAGAGTTCAGGCTGTGTTGAAAAATAAAGATGGTCATACCAAATATTGACCTTCAACCGCGTTAGAATTGTACAAACTCTGTGCCTTGATATTTGCATGTTTCATTAAATCACTGCACTTATTTCCAATTTTCCTAGTAAAATATAAAGAAAGGAAGGGTGACTCAAGAGTTTTGCACAGTACTGTGTACCCTAGTGATCAGACTAAATTTCACTTTATTCATATAGCTAGCTTGGCTCTGCCCAAGGGAAACTATATATCTGTATTAATGTCACTTGTGAAACATTGCGTATTATGGATACTGTTATGCATACTAATCATAATTTTTACTGACATAAGAGGATAAACGCTTGGTGTCATTTCCCTACATGAGAAAGAACAATAACTTGCAAGAGTCTGTATTAGGAAGCAGGTGGGGTGGTCGATGTGGAACAATCATACAACTTCCAACCAGAAGATAAAAGTTTGAGTCCTGTCTGGGCTGCAATTTTTTCTAACACTTTTATTTTGCTTTTGTTCTTTGACATTACCTTTTCTGTCGCTATTTGTCTAGGGTTAGATAACAGAAGTTAAGACACTAAAACTAATTGGTTAGGTTTAGGGGGGAAATTATAGTTTGTTTTCAAATACACACCTTTAAACACATTTGAAGGTAAACGTCTCCCATCTGGAACAAGCTTCTCCAACATTTCCCTAGCTACTGTGGTTACGGTCACGTCTTGGTTACCATCTAGCAACATTGGCAACATCAGCAGAGTACTTTTGCCCGTGGTCTCATTGGCATCTTCTGGATATATTGAGGGACTCCTCTTGAACTTTATTGGACTACCTTGTATGTTAAAGATGTTGCTAAAGGATTATGCAGTGTGTTATGATGAGAATCCTACATGTCCTGACCAAGCGTCAACTTAGAGTGACAAAAGGTTGATTTATTGGTGGGACCAGCACAGATTCCACTGATCTGGAATCTAGTGCTCCCTACCTAGAAAAAATCTAGCTGGCTTTTGATTAAAATTCTGGTTGCTGGTTGAGTGAAACACACAGTGACAATTTCATACAGATGAAGAGCAGTTATAGCAAATACACCCATCATTCAGGTATCAAGGTCTGGGTTTAGAATGAAACCAGCATCAAAGAGGTGGGAAGGCACACACACAGACCACAATGGCACTGGGAATAAAATGCAGATTGAGATTTGACATTGATTTTTCTATCATCCAGTTTGATTTGAGAAGTTTTTCAAGTCTGATATACTAAGCTGTATTGATATTTGTCATTGCTTATACTAATACATCTCAAAAAATTAGAATATCATGTAAAAGTTCAGTTTTTTTTTTTTTTTGCAATTTTTAATTCAAAAATTGTCTTTTCAGCAGTGACATTCTATAGCTTACCCTCCCTGTGGGGGGTGTCAGTGATCATCATCTGGACAACTGTCAAGTCCCATGATTTCCCCATGACTGTGGTTGTGTGTACTGACCTAGACCAAGAGATACATGTTTTTTTTTTTTTTACTGTTTGAATAGTAATTTACTGAAACTCAAAATCAAATATTCTAATAATTTGAGATACTATACCACACTATAAACCATAATAATCAAAATGAAAACAAAAATGGCTTGAAACGTTTGAATTACATTACAAAAATTTTTGAATTCAGTTACATATAATCATATTTCATATTCATATGATGATATTCAAATTTCTTTAGATGCCCTAGTATATTTGATCACAACTTCAGCACAGTAACAGTCAAACCAATAAACTGCAAGACCCAAGTAGTGAGAGACTAGAGTGTTCTTTTAAACTAATGCCAACTTTGGGGTGTCTGTGGCTCAGGAGGTAGAGCAGGTTGTCTACTAATCGGAAGGTTGGTGGTTTGACTCCTGGTTACCCCAGTCTGCATGCCGAAGTGTCCTTGGGCAAGATACTGGACCCCAAATTGCTCCTGATGTGCTCATTGGAGTATGAATGTGTGAGTGAATGTTAGAAAAGCACTTAAGTGTATAAATGTGTGTGTGATTGGGTGAATGAGACATGTAGTAGAAAGTGATTTGAGTACCCAAAACTGAGTAGAAAAGTGCTATATAAGTACCAGTCCAAGGAACAATAGAAGGTGAAGAACACTTTTAAATACCCAAACATAAACAGTCAGGACAGGAGCTGGTACTGACAAGTATGCCTGATATCAGCCTTTGCGAAGGTGGAGCTGGATTTCTTACTCTGCCAACTGACATCAAATCCTGTTCACTGACATTAATGGTGAAGGTCTGCCCATCTCAACAGGGATTTGGTAGTAAACGTTATCATGGTGACTCCCACCTTTTCCATTGACTGAACTGGACAGAAAAAAGTCAGTGAACGGGGCTAAGCACATTATCCACAGCTCTTCATCCTCATATTATGTACATTAAATAAATTTTGTAAAAAAAAATAAATGAATAAAGAAATCTACTGATTATTTTTTGTATCCTAAAGTTTACTGACCCTGTTGCTCCTGATACACTCCACACACCCTCACAATCATTATCAAATTGCTAAATACTAATAGATTGCTCATATGACAACCACTACAGTAGGATTGTGAAAGGCCACTTCACTACAGGACATGTGCATGTATAAATTTTGAATCTGTACATGCAGAAAAGTTTTCATCATCTAAAAATGGAAATACACATCTGAAAGACATTGAAATTGTGTTCTCACAGTTCCTGTGAATCTCAGTTATCAGATGTAATGCAGACTCTATGTTGCCATGAGGTCTTATTATGTCCTAAGATAAGAATTGCGACCTCAGAGCTCCTTCGCATTTCTGGGGAGCTTGCCCAGGTGAAGGAGAGGAGATTGAACAAAGCTCACCCAAGGGCTGCCTAGCTGGGGTGATGAACTCTCTTTTCTCCTTTGCCGACAGCACTTTTCACATATTCTGCGTGTAGCCTCAGCCCAGATTCATACACTGAGAGTTCAGCACAACAGACCCCCCAAGACTTGCACACTGAGAAGCTACTAATTTATATGTAATGGAATTTACTGGAATAAGACAGACAGCCTAACCAGTTCTGCAGCCAACAGGACTGAAACAAAAGAAAACACATTCATTCTTTAAGACAGTCAGAGTGAAGGATTACATAAGAACATAGATCTGGACTGAACTTTCATACTTTATGCTACAGTGCTAAATACTGAGTCAATTTGATTTGCCACTGTTCAGTTCACATAATATGTATTAAAAATTTGTATTCTTTTTGACTAGTATTCTTTCTGCACTTTAGTGGCTACAAAAAAATTATCAACCAATTTTGTGTTATTGCTTGTTTAGGTCATTAAGTCATTTTTCTGCAGCATGTGATTTCTGTAATAATAATGACTAAGCTGTGACTTCTACTCATGATTGAAAGGAGCAAAGGTGGAACTAATGTTATATATGCTTCAAAATCTCATAGGGGGAGGTTGGATCAGGAGAGATGGGTCAACAAAGTGTTGGCACAGGAGAGCAATGCTCAATATTGCTTTCTTCTAAAGAAAGAAAGAAAAGCAATATTGATGGGTGGTATATTACCTATAAATGTGACACTGCACTTGCCACTTCCATTCTGGATTTTCCGAAAAATAACAGAGTACAAGGAGTGAGCAACTAAATCAAAGAATCAGAAGACGTGGAAGATAGAGGTATAGAGTGATGACCAAATAATGTTATGTTTGTCAATGATCCAATTATTTTCAAACCCTCTTTTCACTGCATTACTGATGTTTCCTAAATACCTCACATGCAGGCTATTGGTATTTGAACAAGATGCACTGTGATAAGTTATTTTGAAAGAGCAACAGTCAGTAGTGAAACTTGACTTCCCGTAAATTTAGCACTTTCAATAAATGTCATTTGTCCTAATGAAGCCTTGAGGAAAGTAAAAGTTCAGTCTGAATGACAAACTGCTGAACAACAAAATGAGACACATACTGAAACTACCCACTGTTCGTGAGTAGAACAGGTTCACTGTAATTTCCACTATCTGTAGTTCCACAGTTTACCTGAATGGTATCAGAGATTTACTGTACTCCTGGTGCATGTTATTGGTTTCTTACCTGGTAAAAGGGCCCAAATTCAAACCAATCATCTCTCCTATCCAATTCCCAAATCAGGGTAAAATCTGGCTTATCTTGTACAAAAAGACAGTTAAATTAGGTAGCTGTGATTTTCTGGGGTTAATAAAACACCTTTGAAGCAGATTAATGAGTATAATTATTTGATAAGACAAATTAGAAGCCCACTCTTAATATATAAAAAGCTCCAAATTACCCACTAGATCTACCTGACATTCTTGTTGCATGTCCAACATTATTTAAATTCAACATTTGTTTAAATCTGTCTATCCTGGAGGAAACCATTTTAATTTAGTTAAGAAAAGCTGATAAGACACTTTAGCCAGAGCACTTTTAAAGAGGTCCATAAACAAACAAAAGAAGAGAGCAGATAATCCATGAGCAATTAATTAGCTGCCGTGGCTCAGCCACATCCTCACACTGGAGTCACTTTTAATAATGAAAGTAAATTGAAGATGAGAGTGAATTGCATTTACTTTATCCCAGGTGTTATTCTACATATCAACTCCTCTACTTTTTTCTCCTCTTCCTCTCTTACTATTTTCCCCTGCTTTATTCATCCTCTTTCTGCTCTCCTTTTCCTTCTCATCAGCTTCTAACACTTTATTCACTTTTCACTCATTTCCTTTCCTTTTCCTTTCACATCTATGCCTTTGACCCATTCACCACTCATTTTCTTTTATCCAAGGGCATCAGTTCATCCGGGGAATGGTGGTTTGGCCAGTGGCCATTTGGGTTCTCTTCATTCATTCAGGACACTATGTTAAGTTCAGCCAATTTCCTGTTTTGTTGTATCCAAATAAATCAGTGCTGAGTTTGCATCTATTTGTTACCTTTAAAGGGCCCCATTTAATTCAGTCTCCGTATTTTATTCTAGGACTCTACTGGAGTAGCTTGATACTATATACCTTACTACTAATACTTACTTATACTAGGCCTTACTATAGCCCTTCAGTTCACTGACTGTTTAAAACAAGTCATTTTAGGTTTAGTACTTGCAAACAGAAGGAGTGCAAACAGTAGTGGTTAGTGCTTTTGTGCATAGGATGATAATATTAGGGATGTCCACTCTCACTGACATCATGCACAGCCAAGAGTAGGAAAAAAAACAGTCTGAACCCTCGCAAGTTTTAGCTCACAGGGATTACCTCATTTCACTCAAAGTTTGGCCATGTTTAATGTAAGCATCCACCACAAACATATGAATACACAGTGTGAGCTCATGAGAGCTCACATACTCAAGCACTACAGCTGTGTGTTCCATTAAGTCTGAGAGGGTTTAGTGATTAGGCTTTAGGGTGGCGATTAAACCCCTTTTTCCTTTTATTTTGTCTTATCCACTTACCTCTTTCCTCTTTCTTCCTCTCTCTTCATTTCTGACACTGCCTCCTTCCTTTTTATTTAACTTCCTTTGCTTCTATTCCTTTCCTTTCCACTCTACATCGGTGACAGGAAGCAGCTGGGAGACATCATTGATGATGATTTGCAACCACATATTCATTTTTTATTCTAAATATATTAGGCTAGGCATCTGGAAGGTCAGCGGCGTAATGGCCATTGTATATTTTATGAGCAGCAGGAAGCAAAGCTCCTGGAGTTAATCATGTAGATGAGGCGGTTTTCAGGTAGAGACAAGGGCGCTACTTAAATCATCGCATAAGCCACCCCAAAAAGGTCAGACACTTCAAAACGCCACTGAATGCCCGAGAGTGGATAGAGTAGCTGTCATCATTTGGAGAGCCTGCCATTGTCTACAGGCCAGGCACATTTGTGGAGGTGACATTGGACATCTACAGTGCATTTCCATAGCTGTGGCATGCTAGTATGAGAGACTGTACTGCAGGCTGTAAATGTTTGCTATAGATGCTATAAGCATTTGAAGGTGTTGAGTGTAGCCCAGTCATATTATTTCACAGACTTGAGGCAGCTCAAAAGCTGCTAAACATTGTCATTTTAAAAAGGAAAATGGTAAACATGCCCTTTTCCATTTCTCCTCCTGTGGGTAATAGGCAATTTATGCTTCTGCGGGAAATCGACGCAGTGGCTACGTCGTAACCACAGACCCCTCTGAAAACCTGCAGCGTAACCTGCTGTGTAACCTGACGTGCACCTCCCGAGAAATGTAACTACACGTCGTGTCGACGCAGCCCGCAACTATTGTGATTGGTCTGTTCAGTACCGTCGATTCCTCCTGTGCATTTCTGGCTACTTTTTCACTGCAGTTTTTAAATTTATCAGTGAGAGATTCCTGAAAGGAAATTGCTGAAACTATCGGAATGGATGTGAGGGAATGTACAAAGAAGTGGAAAAACTAGAGGGACAAATATGTTAGCCTCCGAAATAAACTAATTACAACAAAGAGCGGGGACCCAGGAGGGAAAAAATGTCACAGCATTTTATTTGTTTCTACCGTGGCAGCACCGCATGTAAAACACCGGGACACGACCACAAGGTAATTAACACATAATGCATCACGCACAAGCATAAATGCCGGCAACAACGTCTGCCACTTATGTAGGTTACGTCGTAAGCTCTACAAAGATTCACCGCAGAAGTCTAATTCCCGCTTAAGTCATAGCAACTATGTAAGGACTAAAATTTGTCCAAATAATTCAGTCTAGGTTCTGTTATGCTCAGAGGCAATACACCATAATTATGTGCATATAAAGAACATGACTATTAAAGCAGATGACAGGGATTACATTTCAGACTCCCACTTTAGTTAAGGTCATGAAAAGATGGTCATTCTACTTAGATCTGAACATGTGTTGTGTCTCAAGTCCAAGTCAAAAAGACCAACTTGTCAAGTATAAACAGAACCATTAAAGTTTAAAAAGCATTGTCAGTGAGCAGTAATGCTTGGTGTAATGCTTTCCAAAGTATCACATTCCTGTAATCCCATTACATTTGTCTGCAATGCAGTACTATAACAGTACTGTACATTCATTACACACATTAGTACATTCATTAATGACATTTTAGTTACTATCAAACAATTATGTCATTTTTTGTGATATCTAACTTCTTCAGTTCAGTTCTGCAGTGATAGCTGGACAGAAAGAAATGATCCAATGTGCAATTGCTTTGTTTCAGTTAATGCAGAACATAGGACATAATGGCAGATTAATCTACAACTTTTAAGGAGTGATGATTACTTCTAATTTATTAGATGAATGGGGTAGACAGTGACAATAAAGAATAAACTGTGTTGAGAAGAATTTGTGAACATGACATCAAATGTCTATATGCACCTGCAAAATCACCATACTAATCTCTTCTACGTATTTATGCTCTATGCTAACACAAAGCTAGCAGCAATAGACCCGCACACCTAGAGTAATACTCAAGTCTATGCTGACCCCAACCAAGCAGCCAAAGCTTGATATTCATCAAGTAACAAAACCAGTGACGAACAGGCTTGTAAGATCGAACACTTTCACCGGTACTCATTACTACAGTAAAATCCCCAAAACATTTTTCTGTTTGGTGCTTTGCGGGCTATTTTTCCCCACTTTGCTGTCAGCTTTTTGGTAATACTCTGGGTTTGGCAATTGCCAGGAGAACGGTACTTGTCTGACTGCATTGTGCCACGTGTACAATTTGGTGGAGGGGGGATTATGGTGTGGGCTTGTTTTTCAGGAGTTGGGCTCGGCCCCTTAGTTCCAGTGAAAGGAACTCTTAATGCTTCAGCATACCAAGACATTTTGGACAATTTCATGCTCCCAACTTTGTGGGAACAGTTTGGGGAAGGCCCCTTCCTGTTCCAACATGACTGCACACCAGTGCACAAAGCAAGGTCCATAAAGACATGGATGAGCAAGTTTGGTGTGGAAGAACTTGACTGGCCTGCACAGAGTCCTGACCTCAACCCGAACACCTTTGGGATGAATTAGAGTGGAGACTTTGAGCCAGGCCTTCTCGTCCAACATCAGTGTCTGACCTCACAAATGGAAGAATGGTCAAAAATTCCCATAAACATACTCCTAAACCTTATGGAAAGCCTTCCCAGAAGAGTTGAAGCTGTTATAGCTGCAAAGGGTGGGTAAAAACCCCTATGGATTAAGAATGGGATGTCACTCAAGTTCATATGCATGTGAAGGCAGACGAGCGAATACTTTTGGCAATATAGTGTATATTGTCAGGGGCAATTTGCTCCTGGTAGGGTCTCCCAAGGCAAATTTGTTCTAGGTGAAGGGCCAGATTAAGTGTGATTCACAAGACCCTTATGGATGAGACAGCAATGGACCATGTTACCTTGCGTGAATTGGGGTTACAGGGGCCCCACCCTGGAGCCGGCCCCAGTGGAGGGGCTTCTCGGTGAGCGTCTGGTGGTTGGGCCTTAGCCCATGGGACCCAGTCAGGCTCAGTCCCAATAAGCCACATGGGCCCACCCACAGGAGGGGCTGTAGGGCAGTGTGGAGTGGGCAGCAGTCGAAGGCGGAGGCCTTAGCGGTCCCATCCCCAGTTATTATTAAACTCTGCCTCTTTCTCATAGTGTGTCCATTGTCCTGCCTCCCTCTGCTCTCTTCTGTTTCCCCTCACCCCCAAACAGTTGCAGCAGATGGCTGCCCCTCCCTGAGCCTGGTTCTGCCAGAGTTTTTCCTTCCCACTGTTCAATTCAATTAAATTCAATTTATTTTATATAGCGCCAAATCACAACAACAGTCGCCTCAAGGCGCTTTATATTTTAGGGTAAAGACCCTACAATATTAGACAGAAAACCCCAACAGTCAGACGACCCCCTATGAGCAAGCACTTGGCAACAGTGGGAAGGAAAAACTCCCTTTTACCAGGAAGAAACCTCCGGCAGAACCAGGCTCAGGGAGGGGCAGCCATCTACCGCGACCGGTTGGGGATGAGGGGAAACAGAAGAGAGCAGAGGGAGACTGGACAAAAGACACACTATGGGAGAGAGACAGAGTTAATAATAGCTAATGATTGAATGCAAGTGGTGTATAAACACATTGAAAGTGAAAGGAAGTGAGGAAGAGGAAGTGC
>VUQI01063849.1:2837-30984 GCA_015106735.1 Paratilapia polleni
TAGGAGGAAGTGAGAGTCACGCTGGTGGCTTTAATAGAAACCCCTCTATTCCACAGGCACAAACAGACCCACGCACAGGATGCTGGCCAGCCAGACGCTCCCAAGCAGGTGTCTGCAGGCCTCAGTAGAAAGGGATAGAAATAATAGTGTGTTTGAGGACTATTATGGTGTGGAGGGAAAGCGTGCACTTTACGCCTTCTTTGGTTTTGGGAAAAACCAAATGATCAACTGTTGCCATCAGCTTTGGTGTTTACTTGTCAGAGACCGGCTGTCAGGTCTGTAAATGGCTGTATAATTGGAGCAGTAAGTAAGGTGGAATGAAGGCTTGTTAAATGATTGTCTTATACAACTTTTAAAGCCAGGTCTCTTGCCTCTGCTACAGTGACACTCAACTTAACCTAAAGGTCTGATGTCTGAATACAATATTAAATTCGCCGCCTTACAAGTAAAAGTTGTAAATCAAAAAACCCAGTAGTGTATACAGTTGTGACTGTAGCCTCTCTTTTCTGCTGCTTGTTTTATTTTAGTTGTGCTTTAATGCCAGATGTTTATTTAAAATAATTAATGCAGGACTTTCTCTTGTTAAAAAGAAAACACAAAAGTAGTTTCACACTGAGGTACAAATTCCTGCTAGCTTTTGTAGTGACAGTGCTTTGACTGCAATGCAGACATCTTTTTGCACAAGTAAGTTAATGCATGTTGTACACATGCATTCACACAAAAAGTGATACTCATTTATTCTGATGCTTTATTACTCCATTGAGCTATAGCTGGTGGTCTACAAGTGGCCAGGGTATGCAGAGAGTTATTGATGTAATGAATGGGAAGTCTATACCAGTGCCTACCAAGTTTCATGATTCCCAATGTCAAATTCAATTTGAAACATTAATCAAACATTTCACACATTTATTCAGGCAGTTACATGTATAGATTTTCTTTTCCTCCTTTTGTTCCTAATACTATGTGACACAGTTTGAGTACTGTTTCCAGAATGCTGCAGCGAGAGTACTGACAGGAACTAGAAAGAGAGACCATATTTCTCCCATATTAGCTTCTCTTCATTGGCTACCAGTTAAATCCAGAATTGAATTTAAAATCCTTCTCATTACATTCAAGGTCTTAAAAAGGCTCATCAGACCCCATCATATCGTAAAGACCTCATAGTACCATACTATCCCAATAGAGCACTTCGCTCTCAGACTGCAGGCTTACTTGTGGTTCCTAGAGAATTTAGAAGTAGAATGGGAGGCAGAGCCTTCAGCTTTCAGGCCCCTCTCCTATGGAACCAGCTCCCAGTTTGGATTTAGGAAACAGACACCCTCTCTAGTTTTAAGATTAGGCTTAAAACTTTCCTTTTTGATAAAACTTATAGTTGGGGCTGGATCAGGTGACCCTGAACCATCCCTTAGTTATAGTGCTATAGGCTCAGGCTGCTGGGGACTTCCTATAATACACTGAGCATTTCTTCTTCATTCACTTCCTTTCACTCTCCATGTGTTTATACACCACTTGCATTTAATCATTAGTTATTATTAAACTCTGTCTCTCTCCCATAGTGTGTCTTTTGTGTCTCCCTCTGCTCTCTTCTGTTTCCCCTCACCCCCAATCAGTCGCGGCAGATGGCTGCCCCTCCCTGAGCCTGGTTCTGCCAGAGGTTTCTTCCTGTTAAAATGAGTTTTTCCTTCCCACTGTTGCCAAGTGCTTGCTCATAGGGGATCATCTGACTCTTGGGGTTTTCTGTCTAATATTTTAGGGTCTTTACCCTAAAATATAAAGTGCCTTGAGGCGACTCTTGTTGTGATTTGGTGCTATATAAATAAAATTGAATTGAATTGTTTTTTTGGCAGTGTAAAAAAGCATTTTTCTGAAGTATTTTTCTTGCCACATGCCTATGGAAAAGCACAGCATTGTGTAGATTCATGTTTATGAATAAGCAGAGAAGAGGAATTCTTCCAGTTTTTATGGGACAAACGGATTGGAAAACATAAATTTTGCGAGTCAGCTGGATTCTCATGAGATTTGCAAGCTCGTGTCATGAGAGAATCCATCTGGCCTGGCCTCCAGCTCTGCTTTGTAGCCAGACTAGTCAGTTTAGCCAATCAGTGTCATCTGAGGTACTGCTGGTAAATCATTTTCAGCTTACGATGTGTTTTAGTGTGACAGTGGATAGATGGTTCATGACCTTCAAGGAAATGTTTGCCCTTTTCCAAACAGTTCCCTAAAAATTACTTACCGGATGGCACCTGCAAAATTTTAGCCGATGTATCATGTGTGCAGAAATGAGCTTTAAGGTTTACTGAACTGCTCCTCTCTTCATACTGGGTGGTATATACTTAGAAGTCTATATGGCTGGAAAAACGGTAGAGAGACAGCAGATGGCAGTTACGACCTGAAGGTAAAATGTAGTTTTTGATCCTGCAAGGATGTTTAAAAGAGGCAGAGGAGAGAACGTTTGTTCCATCATAACCTTTTGATGCTTTAAGAATTATCCCATACTTTGTTCCAAAAAAGTGATTCTGCGAGCCTCATTTGAATAATAAACCGAACTGAAGAACAGTGGAAAAGTGGATTGAGACACAGCAAGTGTGTGGAAGTATAGAAATGGACTATTCTGGAGTTGGGAAGTAAAGCAGAAGCTCCCAGAATAGCAGCAGTGATCAGTGAGTGTCCTTTTTGTGGAGAGTGTCTCTGAATGCTTGGAGGGCCTTTGGGGCCCAGACTGACAGAGGAGAACTTGGAGGAAAGGGAGCCTCTGGGAGTCAAAAGTGTACGTGTGTGTGGGTGTGAGACAGTGTTATTTTAACCATGAACTTGCATCCGGCTGTCACTCCATACCCTCCCCCTCTGCTCTAGTCTGCTCACTTCTCAGTCAAAACTACCTACAGGCCAGTTGTCACGTGGCCCACTGTCATTTTCATTCCTTCTCTAGCATTCCCATCCTTTCACCATTAGCTCTTTTAATAATCCTCTCTCCTTTTCTGATCTGCCAAACAGACATACAGGCATTGCATTACTGGACCCCCTGAGGACTGGCGTGCTGTCTGTCACTTCCTGGTGTATTGTATGTTAGCCTTGTTGTCAGTGCATCAGGTTTCGTGATTAAGTATCCCTGTAACAGATCACCTCGTGACACTGGTAACTCACAGCCATGGGATAGATGACAAGAGCCTCTTATAGTTTTGAAATCAAGCTACATCTGAAAGATAAAGATTAACCTTGTGATGGGTTTCTTCACCTGTTGTCAGTTTGCATTTATCTGCTCCACACCTGTGACAGGATTGATCACTGAAATTTCAGGGCATCCGGTAGAGTAGAAGTAGAGTGCTATAGAATAATAGCTTAGAAATGTATATCCAATGACTAACTGGTGACTTTTGTTGCATGTCATTATCCCTGTTTTCATCCACTAAAAGCAAAATCACAAAAAGGAAAATTCTGATATTGTCAGTCTAAGTTTCATTTGCTTGGTCCATTGATGAGGATTTTAGGCACTAGCATTGGTGCAAGGATTGACTCATCCAAGCCCACTTGAAATTAGAGGGGATGCTATTATGTACATTTCTAAGGAGTTTTTATTTATTTATTTTTTAAACTCTACAGTCTTTGCAGAATTCACAGTTGAGAATTATGATTATATATCTTATGCTATTCATTGCAGTCCCTCACTTCATCCTCTGTATTGTTGTCTCTCTTATCTCTTACTCTTCTCAGTCACACACTCCTGAACAGAGGGGACCGGAAGAGTAGCTTACATATTGACCAGACACATACACACACACACACACACACACACACACACACACACATACCTGCACAGCATCGCAAGAAGTGATGACGCAATTCTTCTGGCACATCCTTGACAGAGCCCACATCACCACCCACACACATACATGCACATGCACATGTACAGTGCCCCTGCTTTACACACGGAGAACACTGCATCTAGCTTTTTCATTACCATGCAGCTGTTTGAGTCAAAAATGTGTTTTTAAGGAACTGAGAATTTGAAAGTCTTGATGTTTTAGAACAGTTTTTTGGAGGTGTGATGTGGTAATGTTGCCATCCTTTCAGTGAGCTTGTTTATGAGGCTTTGGTGAGTGTGTCAGTTGAACTCATTAAGCTGGTATTTTATTTTTGGTCATTGCAACTTAAAGGATAAGCATGACATTATTAGTCCTAGGGAGGGAAGCTCCAGACAGACATTACTAAGAATGATTAACATCTAAATTTGAGCAATAGTCTATAATCTTTTTCATCTCTGCTGAAGCACTTAAATTGTTATTAGCTTTACTATCTTCAAAAATATCCTGAAAACCATGAAAATTGTATTTCATTGTATGTATTTCCAGTGTGATTTCAGACACACAATCCTAGTGAGTTTTGTTTGCACTGAAGCAGGATTTGAATTATATGGAGGACTAAATATTAATCAAGGCAAATCAGTGTTAACTGTGTTGTTTTTTAAATTTTTTTTTTTTTTTCCCACTGTCTTTACAGAAACAAATTTCTGGTACATAAAAGGGGGGAAAAATCATATTTGGACTACTTAGACCTGCTTCATCAGCTCAAAAAAAAAATGCCTTTAGTGTTTCATTCCTCACTGTCTGAGACTGCCCTCATGTGGCCAGAGGAAGAAATGATCAGCAAACCCATTAAACAGCACATTCTTTACACAGTATGGTTTCAGTTAACTGAATGGGCAGATGAAATACCATTTTCCATGCACTTCATTACAGGTGGGAAGTAGAAAAGAGATGTCAAGGTCAACATGTTTAAAAGGCAACATTTAGTTCTGACTAAACGCAGTTTTAAGGGCTTTAAGAGGTCAGTAATGAGGTTGAAATGATGTTTTCCTGCAAGGATTACATGAATAATCAGTTGGCTAATATACAGCTAATTGCACGTTTTTCATTTTAAATAACATTTCTTGGTTTCAGCCTCTCATTGTGAGAATTTGTTGCGAGTTTTGAACTGTTGGCTGTAAAAATAAATGTCACAGACATTTAATTCCTTTGTTTCAAAGATGGTCGGAAATGATCACATTTTCATTTCTCAAAAACAAAAATAGTTAAGCGAATTATTGTTAGCCAAGAGTTTGTGTTACAGTGTGACAAATGTCTCATGATGACGCATACGATAAGGCAGCAAACTTTGCTCACTGCTTCGCGTTGCATCAAACAAAACTTGTCACACATGTAAAACTACATTAGTGACAATCAGGACTTTGTGCAGTAATTTCTGAAACAGTAATGACCCATCACAGAAAAGCTGGCAGATGATAAAACTGATTAATATGATATTATTGCTTCGCTCTAAATTATAGTATGCAGCTTAAGCTAAACATGTGGGATCTGCATTCTGTACACGGCAGGGGTGGCATGTGAGCTGAGGGTGTGAATGAGTTGGTATTTTTGGTGTCATTTCAATGTCACCACACACACACACACACACACACACACACACACACACACACACACACACACACACACACACACACACACACACACATTTTTTTTTCCTTCCTATCAGATGGAATACCAGATGCCTTTTCGCAGACGGGTGACAGCAGTAGCCTTGTTGGTCAGCTGTGACACACTCTTGCACGTATGAAACACACACGCCCATACGCACATACACAGACACACACACACAGGCTTCATCAGCACTACCATATTTTAAATACAGTCATGGTAAAATGAAAGTGCACCCTTTTAGTTCTACGGTTTTACGTATCAAGAAATAATGAAAATAATCTGGTCCTTAGCAGGTAAATATAAACTCAGAAGAACTCCAAAACATGACAGATTATACTTTCATTATTTATTTAACAAAAACTATGTCAAAATCCAGAAGCTGTGTGAGAAAAACAGTACACCCCATTATCAATAGCTTATAGAAAAACCTTTAGCAGCAATAACTTGAAGCAACTGTTTTCTGTATTTATCAGTTTCTCTCACATTGTTGTGGAGGAATTTTGGCCCACTCTTTACAGCGTTGCTGAGATGCAGCTCTTGGGTTTTCTGCATGTTCTCTGAGCATTGCACAGTCTGACCTTGGGGTGAATTTGCTGGGACATCTACTCCTGGGAAGATTGGCAACTGTCTTGAGTGTTTTCCACTTGTGAATAATCTTTATCGCTGTAGAATGATGGACTTCAGATTGTTTGGAAATGGCTTTATAACCCTTCCCAGATTGATGGGCAGCAACAATTGCTTCTCAGATCATTGCTGATGTCCTTCCTCCTTGGCATTGTGTTAACACACCCCTGAACTCCAGACCAGCAAACTGCCAAAACTTCTGCTTTTATAGAGGTGCTCACACTTGCTGATGGTCACTTAATCAAGTGCATTTGATTATCAGCACCTGGCTGCTGCTTACCCTTTTAATTCCTATGATAACATTAAGGGTGGACTTTTTTTCTCCACACGCTGCTTCTGCATTTTGGCTTAATTTTTGTTTAATAAATAATGACATGGTGTAATATGTCATGTTTTGTCATCTGAGCTTGTATTTACCTCATGTTAAGACCTGCTAAGGACCAGATTATTATTATTATTATGTCCTGATATGTAAAACCTTAGAACTGTAAGAGGGTGTACTTTCTTTTTACCATGACTGTATGTTAGTTAGTCCCTGCTGTTTTGACTGATCATGCCTAGTCCCAGAGGCAGAGATAGAAAAGCAAACATAGCAACAAACAATAAGGTGAAAATATGGGAAACAGCACGGCAGAGATAAAGAACAGAAAATAAAATAAGACAATATATAGGACAGGAGGGCTGAGAGCTTAAGCAGCTGAGAGATTGCTGAAAAACTGGAACAGACTGAGACAAGAGGAGATAATATCCTTTAACTATGACAAACTATAAAAAGCTGTGGTGCAACAGGTCACCATCTCTCGTGTATTTGGTGTCAGACTCCAGATGTTGCGGGTCCCGGATGACAGATGTCGTTCATTTGCACAGTTAGCAAACAATTAAAATATGGGCACAACTCAAGATATGCTGTACTCCACAGTTCATAGAGGCTGTCAGTGAGCTGAAAAGTGATCTGTGACCTGGTGTGCACAATCCAGTTTTTGTGAGATTCTATTTAAATTAAAGATACAGATAGTTCCTGTTATCTGAAATGCTAGCAATACTGGAACACTCAATTAGGGCTCTTCTGCAGGTAAACCTGACCTCTTTTGTGCTGAGGGGCAAACAATTAATTCAGAAACTATATTTAAAAGAAGCATACACACAATAAAAACCTGAGGTGTATAATGTACAGAATTTGTTCAACTTGTGTCAAGCATGAGAACTGAAAGAAAAATTAAACTTTAAAAGATAAAGATAATAAAAGGCCAGGTAAGACTCTGTCACTAGTGGACAGAGATGAATAAAGCCTCATTCAACTCAACACTGGATGTTGAGTAGCAGCCAGCTTTGCATTGCCCAAAGCAATGCCAGTCTTGTTGCCTTACACTATATTGTACTATTGTCAGTGATAATGACAAACTCAGACAAAGAGATGGGAAGAAAATGAGGTCAGAAAACAGACAGTGAAGGGCAGTAAGAAAGAGAGAATAAAATTAAAGTAAAGCAGAAGTCACAGAAGAAGCAAACACCAATGTTACTGAGCAAATGGGTTAATTCTTAATTACAACTGTGCAGCTGTTAAACCCAAATTAATTTAAACTGAATACACCACTGCAGAAAGCAAATGATTAGCCAAATGGAATCTGCAGTACACACACACAAGTATAAATAAGTTTATAAAAGTATAAAACTTTACAAGAAAAGGAAAAACAGGGAGATATAAATGTGAAATTGAGAAAAGTTTTAAAAAAAATGTCAAAGCAAAAGAGGGAGAATGAAAGAAGACTGCACTGTGTATGTGTGTGTGTGTGTGTGTCTGTGTGAGAGAGAGAGCTCTTGAGAGGACAAGAGAAGGAGGGTGATAATAACACAATGACCTTGTATGCTGCTTGGCAGCAATCAAGAGCTGTAGTACGTGAGTGTGAGTGTGGTAACATTTGCCTTCACTTTCACTAATCAGCCTCTTGTTTCACATCTCAAGTTTCTGTCTTTCCACTTAATCTCGCTATTCACACAGGCTCTTTTCACACCAAAGTTTAAAAAAAAAAAATGGCATTAAGCTCAAACATACGCAAACACAGATATACTCGGTTGCCACCTCAGAGTGAAGACACGCATTCAGCAAAACACTCAACTTATAAAGCTCAGTGCTGTCAAACATCTCCTTCTGTATTTCTCTATGTTTCTTTCTTCCAGTCTCGGCCTATTTCTCAAGTGGTAAGTGTTGTCAGTGTATGATTGCAATCAGGTTAAAACAGTGTTGTCTTTGATGAGCTGACAAGAACCAGCACTCAGCAGCCTTTCTTTATCTGCTCTGGCCAATACAACTAAACAAACACAAATACACACACATTCAGACACAAAACACTCAGGCTCAGGACACAAGAGGACTGGGCCATGATGCTGATTTTTTTTTGCAGGCACAAATGCAGAAAAAGACTGATTAAAAGGAGACACATAAAGGGATAGACTGCTCAGTTTTTTTCTGGGACAAGGCCACTCTCCAACATTCTGCGAATTTAAGGCTAATACGCACACACATGCACACACACCAACAACCACACTCCCAAAGACTTGCCTGTTCTAGAAACATAGATACATAATGCTTCGCTAAACCCAATGTCCTTACGGGTATAACATTAAGTGACCAACAGACAGTGACATCATACTTCGGGCTTGTGTGTGTGTGTGT
Source organism: Paratilapia polleni (assembly GCA_015106735.1). Taxonomy (NCBI): domain Eukaryota; kingdom Metazoa; phylum Chordata; class Actinopteri; order Cichliformes; family Cichlidae; genus Paratilapia; species Paratilapia polleni. Next base: position 11,610 of record VUQI01063849.1, read on the forward strand.
GTGTGTGTGTGTGTGTGCCTGTGGTTTTCTTCTTTTCTCTCTCCTTGTCCTTATATCTTTCTCTCCCTTCTCTGACTAGCTCCCTTTAGACATTTGACGGACAGTTTCCTAGGAGCTGGGTGGTTTGGGAAAGAGAGGAGATGATTGCATGAATTCATGAATAAATGAGAATGTGACTTGTAAAGGGAGAATGAGACCTGTTAGGCCTCAAGTGGTGATGTTTTATTAAACAGCCTTCATCTGTGCAGCTCGGTGTGAATTAGTTAGCCGCTGGGTCAGAACCTGGTGACGAGTAATGCCAGCGATGACAAATTACATGGCTGATGCGCCTACAAAAATCTGTGAATGAGAAAACAAATAAATAAAAAAAAAATAAATAAAATTGTGATTTTGGATAACATTTTCAGACAGCAGGTTTACAATTGCTGACTTAACCCTGGGGTCATGCAACCTTCATTTCAGCAGTAGGTTTGTTGAAGACTCTTGGCAGCACAAGGTAAAATCATGTATTGTGGGTTAAACTGCCACTGCCAATACTGGAGGTTTCATGACTACCAGAGAATTTCACAATGAAAACGTTGCACTGAAATTTGGAGCATTTGGACCTTGGAGATTTACACATCTGCAAAGAAAAAGCATTTTATGCTTTGAAGTAACAGGAAATGATGAATTATATTTGTAAGAATAGCAGTATAATTCAACAGTGCTGGTCTGTTGCCAACATTAGCTTGCAACAATGGGAAAGTGTCAGTCACTTCTGTACACATGCAGTTATTTTCTCGTGTAAATCTTTCAGACTCATTTCTTTGTCTCTTGTGCAGTGGAATATAACCCTGCAAACAGAAACAGTGTAAAACTAAAGAAGAATATTTTGTAAGGCTGTTGTTTTCATATTTAACACAATTTACAGTAACATGCAGTTGGATATTTCTGACAGTTGAGAGAAGCCAAAATGTACAGTTTTTCTAAAGAGAAAGTAGATTAGATAGTGGCTAATGGGATCGCAAGTACTAATTACTATAATCAAGGAAGACTTGTACAAATGCAGACTATTTGGACATGGCTGTCTTCAGCAGTTGCTTCTCAGCTCAGCCATTTCAGAGGAGACAGCAACAGAAACTGCAGTCATGGTCCACTGGATTCAAGGTGGGCCCATGAGTAAGGATAGCATCTCCTATTGACACCCAAAGCCTCTGCATCGACCAGACTTTGACTGACAGGCCCGGAAGCCTTGACTTCATCCTATCTATTTTGCGCTAAGACCTAGGAAGCCAATAAAGCTTGTCTAAATTTAAACTTCAGAACTGGCAGAGAGATAGGATAAATTGTTAAGGGAAGGTTTTTCCGGTCACCTAAAAAAAAAAAAAAAACTAAAAAATAACATATGCCTCATTTTATAAGACCTAAACACATTCTTTAATCGTGAAGTAGAAGGAAAGATTATCATAGATGAAGTAATAAGACAGATGACTTGGTACAACACAAGCATTTTTTGAGTTCAGCAGCAGAGGACCATGTGTATTGGTGTCACAGGATGCTGCACATGTCCCACATGAACCTCTCCTAGTCACTGCCATTGTTTACTTTCAAATTATTTGGGCATCAACTACTATCACAGGTTAGACTTTGAGTAGAACATAATTTGACAGAGCAATAGAAAGAGCAAGAGCAGAGAAACTAACACGTAGTTATAGAGCATTAGCATCATTAGTTATTTCGTAAGATGTTGTTATGGTAAAGTTTGCAACACTGAGCTACGGTCCAAAGAATTTAGTTCTGTCCAACAGCACCTGGATTATAAGTCACTGAATATGGTCTGTTAAGTTCTCTAGCTATTACAAGAATCTCAACCATTTATTATTCTAGTTCAAATCATTTTTTTTTCTCTCAAAAATCCACTTTTTGGACACCTGCCTTTATCCCTTCATTTTTGTTCTCTGTGCTGCAGTCATACTTCATTTTTACATTTTTTTTGCAAAGTTAGTTTTTGGAGGCTGTCTGAAAATGTCTAAACACACAAGCACTGCAGTAAATTGGACACACTCATTTAAAATTGCATTAAATTGGCAGGATTGTGTCAATGGCCAATGCAGCATAAAACACCATTTACAGAATTAACTAATTGTAGTCATTCTCTGTATTTGTGACAGACAACATCAACCTAATTGAATTACAGAGTAATTATGCAACAGTTCTGAGTGGTGAATTACAGCAACAGCAGGGTGTTCCACGAGGCAAATTAAGATAGACTTCAAAATATGGCTGTACTGGCATGAAAGCATTTAAAATGTGGAGTTTAATGCCAAGTACCAGAGGGAAGAGACAACAGGGTAGACTCATGCATGACACCGAATCACAGACAGGAAAGGGCAAAGACAGGAAGAGTCAGGAAACGGGGAAAGGGGAGATATAGAATTTCACAGTGCATGTCTGCTTGTGTGAGATGACTATTTATAAAAGTCTGAGCTCAAAATATGATGCAGTATGGCTTGTGGTGAATTTAATTCATTGGTTAATCTGCTTACAGACCACACACAGTCCTCCAAGCTGTTTTCTATATCTTAGTCTCTCCAGCACTTTTGTATCATCACAGACGCATATACCTTGGAATCATCACAAAATTGTCTTTTTGTGATGACATTCCTACTTCTTTATCTGGAATAAAACCAAACCTTATTTTTTTCCTGCCTTCATGCAACTTGTTATAAGGGCACCATTAACAGTGAAAAGGTTTGGAAAATATAACACTTCCTCCCTGACGTCCTTCCTTCCTCTCCTATATCCTTCTCTACCATTCTCCAGCGGGCTGTTATCGATATCTCAGGGGTTTGTAAAGAAACAGAAAAAACTCTCTGTGCTCGCTTGCTAGCTGTCAGTGTTGTGATCCACCAGGTCCTCTTCCCCTCAGAGAGCAAGTGACCTATGGGGATGGATTTTTGAGTGTGTGCTTGAAGATGAGCTCTGTCTTGCTAAGTAACAGTGGAGACAGAGGTCAAATCGAACATGAGGAGGCCCCACTGGTTTTATTTCAGTATTCTGTGTGAATGTGCACGGGTATTTTATGAGGTTTTGTGTATTTTTGTGTTTAAGTGAATGTGTGCGCTTGTACTTGCTTGTACCACTATCTCTGAGACTGTTAGATCTACTTGTATGAGCTTGCACATGTCTCTCTTATCTCAGGACTAAGCAGGTGTAACAAAGAGGGCAAACAGAGAAAAACAATGGTGAGACAAGTGCAGACACACACACACAGTCCAGCTCAATGTGAAGCAAACACTGAATCACATAAAAATCCAGCAAGCACATGACTAAAGAAAAAAAAGTGCGAAGAGGAGCAGAAACATCATAAGCGAGAAGACATGAGATAAAAGATGCAAGTTAAGGACAGAAGAAGAAAGAAAGGTCTTGGCTTGGTCATGTTTTATCATAGGAACCACTGTACAAACTACAATCAATATATATGTATATATATGTATCTAAAATTAATCAAGCATAACATTCAACCAATAAAACAAATTCTTCTGTTCAGGAATGCAAGTAAATAACTGTAATTAGGCATCTTAATAAAAAAATAATAATGTGCTTTACTATTTTTTTCAACTTTTTTCTAAAACAGTAAATTTGAAAATTCATGGATAATAACAATAATTATATTTTAGCATTAAAAATATCATTTTCATTAAAGGGCCTGCACATACTGGAGGATTAACCGTTACAGAAACATAAAAAATGATTTTGGCCATTACCAATACTGTTAATTTAAGGCAGCTGTGGCATAAACCTTACATTGAGTGGTGGTCTAATAAATTTGTTAAGCACTATACATATGTCTGTGGATAGAGTTTGTCAACTGTGCAACGTACAGTTAGTGTATCTTGTGTGTAGTTAATATCAAAATGAAGGCAAAATTCAAAGATAGTTATGGTCCTACACAGTAATAAGTCAAGGGCACCACATTCTTTTTAATTTGTAATGCATCTGTATGTCCCCATATGATGTATTCTCATCTAGTGTATAAACATAATGTATAAATCTTACTATAATACACAAAACTCTGTCGGTCAGTATCTCTGTCCACAAACTCCTCCTACATGATCAGGAGTTGAACAGCCAAAACTGGCACACAGGTACACCTTAGGCCCCTGAAGGTTTTTAATCTATATCAGATATTATGACGTCATCGCTGATGTTGCCTAACCTGTTAGTAGGTTGCCTAGCACCTACCAATGGGCTGAAATAACCCATTTGTAACCTATGACACCTTAGAAAAGCACCGTATCATTTCAGTTTGATAACATCTCATTTAGATCCACAAAACAATCAAGTTGTGGCTGGTGTGATTCCATCAATAAAATGGTGTCTGGTTAGATGCCTTAAATTGTATCAATTAGTATCAGAAAATTTAAAAACCCAGTCCTCTAGCACAAATGTATAAACATAATTCACACAGAGAGACATGACACACAGTGGTTATTCAATATTACCTGTCATAAAGCTGCAGAACCAATGTCATGCTGGAAAATAAGCAGCTAAACAATGAAATTACATTTATGCTAGATGTTTGTAAGTGTGTAAGCGCGAGCATCTGTGTGTTTCTTTTAAGCAGAGAGGCATGCAGTGTTGTGTTACTATTTGCTGCTCCTCTAGTAGAATATTAAATTCTCAGTGGGAGGCATATTGGGAAAATATTTCAGGCAATTGAAGAGGAAATTATATCAGCTCAAATGTGTATGTGAGCTTATGTGGGTGTTTAAATTTAATCTATACATTTTGTCTAAACATATCTGAATGTGTATTTGCAGGAGTGTATGTACACATGCACATTATTAAGTTTGTGCGTGTGGGTGTATGCACTGCTGCAGTGTGTGTTTCGACTGCACCAGCTAGTGTGTAGTGTTCCCTCAAGGTTAAAACAAGGTTGATCAGCAACTGTAAAGAAATTTGAATGCAAGATGGGCATATTCACATTTTTATCATTGCATACACACACATGCACCAAACAAAAAAAAGACAAATATATAAAGCATTACATCTTAACCATCTGAATAAAATAAGTCAAAAGGATGGACACTTCATAAAACACCAAGTCATACAAAACATGCCTTAAAGTCATGTTAACGTGTTGAACTGTGATTGAATATTAAATATCGTTCAGGTGGAATGTGAAATAGTTGGGCACGTAAAGGAGCTTGACATGAACAGCCTTGGTTTGGTAAGTGAATACTAAACTTTTCTGAAGAACAATAATTGAGTGAAAGTAGAATGTATGAATTTCCCAATAACAAAATTTACAAAGTTACTCGTACTGTCGAGGCCAACTGAGACTACTAAAGTCACTAAATAAGAAGTAAGACCACAATTAGATGAAGAAAGGAAAGACACATACAATATCAATAAAAATAAAAGACAGAAGGAAACTTTTTTTCCTAAACCAGCTTTAGTGTAGGTGTATGTGGTGTATAGAGCAGCTTGACAGATCATTGCATCTCCACATATCAAATTCTATCCACACACTCACAGAAACATGGGAAATGCACACACACACAAACACATTCCATTAAAACCTCTCCTGAGGCCATAAACAGAGTCATGCTGGAAAATTACTGATATACTGTACATGCTAGGTGCTGAAGGAAAAATTTGTCACAGACAGTGTACCTGTGACCAGCTCTCTGATTTCCACATCTCCAGTCTTCCTCAGCAGGCGGACCAAGGCAGGAATCCCCCCGCAGTTCTTCAGGGTTACTTTGTTCTCATCGTTGGCTTTGCCATAAACCAGGTTCCTCAAGGCTCCGCAGGCGCTGCGATGAACCTCACTCATCCTGTGATCCAGTAGATCAACCAGCAGCTGGATGCCTCCCTGTCTACGGATCTGAGTATCAGAAAATGAAGAAAAGAATCAATCAAAACCACTTGTCCTTTGTAAACGAATAATGTATATTTTAAAAAACACCATCAGTAAGTAAGTATTGCGCACAATGTCCTTTATTATTCTCCTATGCTCAAACTGAAATATTTTCTACTGCTGATGGTCGGCAGTTCGCTTATTTATCTATGGAAGTAGCTACTTTGTGTATAGAGTGTGTACTGTGTGTGCTTGTGTGTGCATGTGTGTAGCCTCCAGTGTCTGTCATTCCTGCCAATCAGATTAACAACACAATGTGGGCTAATTAAACATACTAATGACTGGGCTTTAACAAAAATGACACTTAATTACACTGATGAAGGAAGAAAACGCCTGCTTGTGTGTGCTTGTATGCTATAGAATCTGTGCTTTTGCTGTGTGTTTTGCTCCCTTATTAAGTCTCTGCATACAGTTATCTTTTTCAGTTGTGTGGTTTACATTTTTTACACACGATAATCCATATGCATGAACAGTTCACTTATGGATTGGGCCACTAGCATTAAATTTTTATCTTAATGAATAAAAGATAAAAGGCAATCATGGCAGACTCTGCTGGTTCAATGACTACTGGTTGTTTACTCTTTTTTCTTTTTAAGAAGGCATGTAACAGAGGTTCAAAAATGATGCATCTACTATTTTTGACTTGTTTTAAATCTGCAGTTTGGCCACCAAAAGGCAGGCATAGGAGAAAAAAAAAACTGATTAATTTAAAATACTGTCTAAACATTTCTGTAAACTGTACAAGAGGACTCATCTAACCTCCAAACTGCATAACAGATCTGTACCCAGCTACTCTGCTCTGCCTTGTGTCTAATACTGCATTTGCTTTGTAAATACACACGAAGACAAACACATGTGCCCAAAGTGAGAGAAATAAACAAAGCAAATCAGTTTAGATTTATGATTATATTTCGATTCTGTGAGAGGGCGAGGCAGTCAGGACTATTAGCCCAGTAGGGATCACAATAAGGGCACTCTGCCGTTACACATAATGCTTTCCCCCCACGGTGCGACACATATTGCCTTCTCCCTATGCTGGTGGTTTTTAAACCTCCCACATCACTTCTCCACTGCGGGGATCTTCATCAGCCTTAGGGGGCCAAAGAGCTTAAATCAGCCTGTGTTTGGTCCAGTCGACAGGGGTGTTGCACTAATCACTAGAAACAGGCTGCTGAGATCACCAGGAGACTAGTCGAAATGAGGATGGAGCAACTAGTGTGTGAGACAGAGAGAGTGAGAGAGACTGTCGCTCATGCTTCCACTTTTATTTAATCTCTGGAGTACTGCAACTGACAGACTTACTCAACCAGATAACTCAGTTTTTCACAGCTAGATGTGTATTCAGACTTTTTGAAACCCTTTAATATTTTTCAACATGTTCTCCTCCAAACATGGGGTATTAAATATAGAAAATAATTCATTAGTAATGCCTGTTTCATTGTGAAGCACCAGATGGATGGATTTTTACCATGCAGATAAGCAATAAGACATAAATGGACTTCCAAGGCTTTCTCTGTGATTATCTTTGGCACTCGTACTGTTTACTGAGAAATCCTCACACTTTCAGCATGACTAAGTCAAAAACAGGTGTGCGTGCAAGGTTTACAAGTGCAAGTTTGACTTTTAGCAAAAATGAATGACAATATAGAAGATGCACATAGAGAGAGAAAGAGAGGGTGAAAATAGTGACAGGAGAAAAAGAAAGCACAAGAAATGGAGGGCAGGGAGGATGTAGGTGTTTCATGACACAGCAGGAGTTTATCGAGCAAAATGACTTTGCTTATCTATTCAATTAAAATGGATTAAGGAATGCAGTGAATGGCAAACTAACCTTGCTCGATTGGCCACACAATTTCCTCAACCTGAGCCCCTCTGACGCCCTCTGGTCCTCACCTCTGCTCCCCTTCCCTTCTCCCATGCTGATCTGTGCACCTCTCCCCCTCTCCCTCTTTATGTTTATGTCACAGTTAATCTGTTATTCCACTTTGTATTGCCTCTGAGCTACATACAAGGCTTGCCAATACCTCTGCGCCTGTTCCTCTATTCCATGTAAAGAAGATTAGAAGCGCAGATTGATTTGTCTTTGTCTCGCGCTGTTCCGCGGCGGACACGGCTATTGGTAACCCATAGCGACAGTTTTGCCGTGGTAACAGTTAGCAGTGGTGACAGCTGGGATTGTGAGAATCAGAGGTGCTGCCGGCATAAAAGCTGGCAGTGGGATACACGGGTGACACATACCTGAGGATGGTGGCACATGAAGCTTAACAAGCGTTTATGACTCACCACATACGGAACTTCAACATCAATCAACAGCACACTCCAGACAGTTCACTGTTTGCATCTGAGTGTGGACACAGAGTGGAGATGTGTCACACCTTTTAACCTTTTATGTATGTACACACACAGGCAGGCATGTGCACATTTAAGGGCTTGTGTTGTCTTCACCTGACACTTAGCCTAGGGCTAACTGCAATTTAAAGCCTTCCAACCTTCGGTTAATTGAGTTTTTGGCCCAAGGCTAACATTTCCCTCTTGAGTATTTTAAACTGGGCCGAATAAGCCATTAACCTATGGCTACCTAATACTGTTCTGAGGCAGGGACAAAGCTAATTCTCATAGAGTTCTCAACAGAAAAATTCACAGCTGTGAAAATGTACCATAATAAATATACTGGAGGCTTTGTTGTATGAAGAATGAAGTAATAGAGAACACTACTCTTCACAGTAGCTGCTGAAGAAAAAGGAGAATATGCAATGCATGGGTTGTTAGGAAGGTTCTCCCCAGGACTTAATAGTAGTAGTAGTAGTTGATTGCAGAATTCTTTCCTTGGTTAAGAAAACCCCCTTCATAACATCTAACCAAGTTAGAAGAACACTCTCGAGGACGTAGGCATATCACTGTCAAAGTCTACAATCGAGAGACGCCTTCATGAATGTTACCACAGAAAATTTAAAACAATGTGCAATATGCACTGTGTGAAGAGGGACAGAAGCACACACTACGGTTGCAGTATCATTTATGGATCATTTGCTGTCTTTCTCATCTTCCACATTCATGTCTGCTGAGAAGATATTTACAGCGTTTGCACAGTTCACGGCCTGAAGATCTACAACCTGATTCTGACACAGAGTCAGGGGGCACATTCCTCCTTCATCAACCTGCTTGTTGGATAAATGCATATTGACATGGCTGCAACTCAAAATGAATTACTGATGCAAAGTTCAGGCTGGGACTGTGAGCTTTTCTCTTTTTTGGCATACCCAAAGGATATCCATTAGCTGCCATGTCAATGGTTCTGTTTTATTTCACTATGTGTGAGGTATACAGCATATAACTAGTTGTAGGTGTGAATTTAGTTATGTGTATGGACGATATGGCATTTTACTGTGTATGTGTCTAAAGCAGCTATAAATGATGCTGAAAATGAATTTGGCAAGCTGTCTCTGCAGTCTAAGCTGCAGCCAGACCTCCATCTACCCTACTAACCACAGACACACACATGCAAACACAGCCTACCTCTCTCTCTCTCACTCTCACTTTCTATGCATCTGACTGGACAGGAGTATACATGAGGGCAGATAAGATTAAAATATGCTCACGCTGACACATCTAATCTTAAGGCACTTGTGCTCTCTTATTCTAAAATGCACACACATACCTGTTGAAATAGGTGTGCACATATAAATGTCATCAACTTAGAAACAAAATCCAAAAACTTCCCAAAAACCAATGACTGTTTACCCTATATTTTTCTTCTTTCCATTTTGAAAACTTTCTTGTGTCTCTACCTTTCTCATAAAATTTTTTTTCTCTGATTCTCACTATCACAGCTGTTTCTGTTGTCTGTTTTTATCATTCCACCTCTATTTGCTGCTACAGAGTGTCTCTTCAGCGATGAATAGCAGCCATGCGGTGACTGTATTTAGCTGCTCAATAAGAGAATAAGACAAAATAAGCCTCTTGATCCAGACTAAACAAACAGTTGCAACAAGTGTCTACTTTCACATACATGTTACTGTATGGTCCTCTCATAATTCAAGAAGCAAGTACTTCATAAATAATACCATGCAGTAATTCTTCTTCATTAGATTCCTAAAAACGGCTTTATAGTATTTTGTTTTTATCTTACATTTGTGTGCATTTGTAAGAAGCTTCTTGAAACTGTGGGTTAAAGTACTTTTAACTAACAGCTAGGTGAATTTAAAGTTCAGCAGCTCTTACTTGGCAGGAAATCATAGCTTAATGCAAGAAAATATCAAATATGAAGCAAGTCAAATCATAAGGCTCCTTTTCACTGTAGCCAAAATAGAAGAAATCTTTAGTATTGTCAAGAAATGTCTTGAATTACCTGCTACAAAAATATAAAAATTGCCATCATTTGGTTTGATTTTGAGATAGCTGTTATTTTGTTAGAGTAGCTGTCAATTCTCTAAATATCATCTGTGATTTTGGAATGACAGGCACTGATTAGTAAATGATGAATATAAATATATATGACTAAAAGCTGGGATTGACTTTGTGAGTTCAGGGCATACCTACAAAAGCCTGTATCATTTCTGAAAAATTCAAAGACAGAGCTTTGAAACAAATCAAGGAGCAGTGTTGCTGCAGAACAAATCTCGGACAGGTGACCACCTAAAACCATTTCTAGGCACAGAGAATCTCCTTGTCCTTTAAAAAAGTAGTTTGCCAAATTTGAGCAAAAGAAAATAAAACTAATAAAACTACTAAAAACTGTGCCTTTGTTATACAATCTAACCTTCCATGACATCTGCATAGTTATGAATCCCTGGATGAAAACAAAAACAAAATCAAGCAAAACTGTGACCTTAACTGCTAATGACGTGGATATTCAACTACTGCTGCCAGGGTATATTAGAAACAGGAAATCCTACAAATGAACACAAACCCATACCCTCTGGAGAACCTGGTCAGTAAGCAGCGCTTTCTTAACATATGATATGTGAAATTTAATATTGCTACTGTAGTTAGGGTGTTGCCTCCCATGAATATGTGACGTTACCAGGGTTATATTTTTAACAATATCAAAATTGGCTGAAAGCAGACAATGAGGTGGATGTGAAATACTACAGTGGACAGGAAGTTCCACATGCACCAAAGGTCCTGGCATTATTCTGTAGCTATATTTTGCTGACACATAAAAACACATTCTTAATCATTCAACATCATACCCATTCTGGTCTAGCCCTTTCCCCTCCCTACTGGCTGACAGGAGTAACACCTATGTCAAGGTGACAAGCTGAACACAGAATGCTGACAAAAACATGCAGGAAGTTAACACTGCCATTATGTTTCCTCTGGATGAAGAGAAGAAGAAATTATCATTGACAAAACTCCATCAAATGAAGCCTCACTTCTCCTTTGAAATTACAGGCATAGAGCAGGTCATTTAAAAAAAAAAAAAAAAGCCTATGTGTGTAACTGGATTGAAGTACGGCTAATCAACTTACACGCCTACTGGTCTTTGTCTATGCTTCAAAGGATTAATAAAACATTTTTCTTTTTGTCTGCTAATAGGCAGGAGAGAGTGTAATTCACAATTTAATGTCCCTGCATGTGTTTGGAAGCCTCTGTAATAAAGCAAAGATAGTCATATTTTCACATTTTCAAAGCCATTCTGTTACAACTTTGAAGATGAGACAAGATACACTACAGATTTACTCAAAAAAGAGACATTACTGTTAAATTCAGCATGCAAGCTACCAAAACAATAATAAAGCCAATAATTTGCACTCTGTTATGAACCAATGATTTATGATGATGATGATGATTTATTTCGTTATGAACTTTGATTGAAATCAGTGGATACTGCCAGGTTTAAGGGTCCCATAATACCTTTTTATAATGTTACAAGATTTTTAGAAACTTCAAGGTATAAAGTATGAGCTGTGAAAACCTGAAGCCAATATGATTTTCCCCTTCTTTCTATGTAGAAAATAGGTAACCATTAGGAGTTGAGCTAAAAGTTGCCCATAGTCCCACCCTCTGGCTACTCACTTTATCCTGGATCAGTGCTAAGCAGAGCATCATAGCATGCTACTAACATGGATACTAAACGTACTGCTGTGGAGGGTCAGCAGCAAAACACATTTTAATCAATAAAAAATCAGTTTAACCGTGGGCTGTATTTAAAGTGTTTTCGGGGGCTTAAGCTGTTGTCAGAGAGCTCTTTGTGACAAGGAAGCTGCTCTGTTGGTCAAAGTCACCAGACTCCACTGAAAAAAGGTAATGTTTCTGCTGGCAGAGCCCCTTTTGCTGCCTCACTAGTTTAGTTTGTGTGTGTGACTGGTATTTATGTTAAACATTAGAGTCAAAAAGCAAATTCCAGGTTCTCTGAGGTAAAGTTTGATTTACATTTTGGATTTTTTGGGTTTTTTGTTTTTTTTCACCTGAAGAATTGAAAATTCAGTGAAATACTTCAGTTAAGAATGTCTCCACAGCAACAGGACAACCCTGCTATTGCCTACCGGGGCTAATGTGGCTAACGTAATAAGCTCTGGGGGAAATGTAATAGCCTACTTTACATTTGATGATTTATAACCAAAAGAGAGGTGCTATATGTGTGTTTCTATGTGATCATGTCACTTTCTGTGTTTCATTGCAGTTAAATCAGTTTGCTTTCTGTTAACCTTTTACATCCATTTACTTCTACTTATCCTGCATTTTATTACAGCTGAATTCACAATAAATCTGTACATATTTACATTTACATTTTTTCTGTACATATTTATATGTACATTTGTACATAGTTGTACATATATATGGTATATATGGTATATGGTGTACGTATATGTTTCATAGTCTATGCACACACACACACACACATATATACTGTATATATACATATATATACTGTATATAGAGGCCATATGTGTGTACAAAAAAATTTGACTGGCCTCAATATAGCAAACGGATCTTTAACCAAATTAATGTCCCGTATCTGGCTTAGTGATCTTCAATCAACTTTGTTTTTCATTAAAGACTATTTAAGAAATACAGCTTAAGGCACATCTCAGTGTGTTTCTTATTGCATCATATTTCACTTGCTGCATTGCTGTCATGCGCATTGTGCACATGTGGAAATGTAACTCATGTTTGCAAGGAACATAAGTGTGTTTTTGTTTGATGTGAACCAAAGTGCTCAGTTTGGCTGGCTGAATTCTCTTTTTGCGTAAATAGTGTTTAGCCACACCTCGGACCCTGAGCAAGACAATCAAACAGACTGATGAAGCCAGGCCAAAGAATTCACTTTCAATGCAATGTTTTTTTCTCCATTGTTGAACACCTCTATTCAGGCATAATTGCACCCATTATAAAAGACATGAGCACTTAGGCTTCTTTCAGAGCTGCGTGGATGAGGGGGAGGGAGAGGAATGAAGTGTGATGTTTTTGTATGTAAGTGTGATTGCATTTCTGTATCTGTATGTGTGTATCTTTGTGTGGGTGGGTAAGTGGGTCGATGTGAATGAAAATTAGCTGTGTCTGCAGGTTTACATGTTTAATTGCCTTTGATTTGCAGAAAGTTAATATTAATTTTTCTGTTTTGCATTGTTTTATGTCTATTTGCATATGTGCACACATCATGCCGATGCACATCTCTTACATTTGTACATGAATGAGCATTCCAGCAAAGTGGCACCACTTTTCATTAGGTTGCAGTGGCAGCTATTGACTGTTTCCACTGAAATTAATTTCATATAGAAAAAAAATGTCAATCTTCTCAACTGCATGTACTTGTAAATTGATTCTGAGGTAATGTAGATTGTGGAGGGGTGTGTGAATTTGTGCCTGTTGAGGGCACGGATGCAGATGTGAATGTATTTGTATGTGCCACTGCCATTGTTTTAGATTGCCACTAGCTTTATTAAAGGGTTTATTAGTGTTCCAAAGGGGCTTCACTGCAAAATTAGTTTTGAAAGACAAACTTGCTGCTTTGGGACTAATTGGGCTTCATTGCCTCAATAAATACAAGTCAGTAGAAGACACAACAAGAATGGTGATTGTGGCAAGCTTTTTCAAGCAGAACATCAGTGTGAAACTGGTTAGCTATTGCACTATTTCTCAAAAGCTTTCCTAAGAATAGTTTTGACAGCATCTTCTAGCCACAAAGTATTCACCTGTTTTTTTACACACATATTTTGATGGCTTTCATTATCCAAGTTACATTCATTCCCTTCTCTGCAACACTGATTTTAATCAAATTCTCACATAACACTAAACACACAGACACACACAGACAGACGCACACACAGAAGCACGCACATATACACAAACCTCAGCTTTGATCTTGTTGTCTCCGAAGCAGAGATGCTGTAGGTAGGCTGCGGCATTGGACTGCACCGATGGGAATTGGTGCTGTAACATCTGGATCACCTCTGGCAATTCTGGATCTCTCCACCCAAACTCTCTGCAGAAAGGCACAGACAGAGACACTTTGATTCCTTCAGCAGGTTAGCAAAGCTTCTCACTGAAATATGAGATATTAAATACAAGTGGTCCAATAAAATCAGACTCTTTTTCCAGAATACCCAGAGCCACAGATATTCAACCACACACGTCCATGTTAACGCAGTACACAAAGAGAAAGGCAGATAGATTCAAAGGCAGAGCATGAATGAAAGAGAGATTTAAATGTCAAAATCCTCTCTGTTCTATTTTCAGTAAAAGAAAACTCACTTCTAATGGGAGAAAGCTTTAGAAGCTAAGCAACACAGTGAAACAGAAATGACACAGATCACCTGCTGAATGCCCAATTTGCTAAAACATCGCTATTTCCATCCATCACAAGTACAGGAAATGAGAGAAAGTAAAGATGAGGCCACCAGGCTAAGCAGGTGGCATCCATGAAAACTTGAACAAATGGATGAAAATCCAGCACAAATGGTATTAGTATTTCAGCACAGTAAAAGAGGAGCTGGATTTCATTTGAATAACACTGTGAGTCTTTGAAACCCCTTCAGTGGTTTTCAGACAGATGGTTTGATGTAGAGAGAGTTTGTAAATGCTTTACAACACTGTTGTAAGTAAGACAGTGGTAACAACCGTTTCTGATGAATACACTTAAAAAGGTTTTGAAAGGTGACTGGCGAATATGAGGATGCTAGGGATTACCATGTTGAAGGACAAGCTGAAGGCCAACAGCTTATTTGTAAACTTTTATGGATGTGGTGAAATACAAGTTAATACAAATGAAGAGGATTTCGGTAAAATCGTGAATTGATGCTTGCTGAGAAATTTTGAGCAAGCTTATAGAAAGAGTCAAAAAGTGATAGGAATTGCACAGCACAGCATTTCCGTTGCCTGCTTGCTGTCTGAAGGTTGAGTTATTTCCTATACTTTCTACCACTGAAAGTTTACACTCCCATGAACACACTAGACAAAGTGAAATAAATGTTTTGTCCCTTGGTAATACACAGGAAATGGTCTCCTTTATTGTATTACCCCCTCTGATAATTGTTTTGCTATGGTCCCCCAAATGAGGAAATTATGAGTGTGCAAGGAAGTGTGGGCGACTGGGTATGTGTACACTCGTGCACGAGCGTGTGCCGTCTCAATCCACTGTAATGTTTTCTCCAATAACCACTCTGTAAACTGTTTCTCTGTTACTTCTTTCTCTCCGTGCTTTCAGAAAACTGCCAACTCTCAATGTGATCTGACGAAAACCTATGTTGAAATTTTGCGGCTCCCATCGATCATGGTGTTTGAGGATTGATTTTGTTGTTTCTGCCTTCATGCTTACTGTTCTGTGGCAAAATGCATCTCACTGTAATCCCCATCAAGCTATCGTGCAAACTACTGATTTATTTGCCTCCTAGCTCAGCCGACCCAAACATGAAAATGTGGTAAATATGGGACAATTGACCTGCCTGGGGAGTTAAACCTGATGGGGTAGAAGATTGTGTGTGTGCATCCATAGTTTTTGCAGCAGAAAATGAAGCCTCGACACAGCGCTTTCATCTCTGTCGGATCAAGCGAATGCAGTCTATGAAACATCTGTGAAAAGCAGAGCATTCACGGGGAGTAAACATGGCTCTCAAAGATAAAGCAAGCTCCAGCATGGACAGCTCTTTATCTGCCGAATGATAAGTGTTCATTCATCTGGAAAGCAGGATTGAAGGAGGGAGGTAGAGGACAGATAGAGAGAAGGAGGAAGAGGGAGGGATTCCCATGGCATTTAGGGGATTTAGGAGGAGAGACCCCCAAACAACGTTCCTTAAATCACACAGTCAGATACCATCAGGGCAGTTTGTTTATGTGTGTAACGGTGTGTGGCAAGATTAAGATAGAATCATAATGTGTGTTTATACGGTCACAATTGCTTCTGTGCCTGTTTGTGTCTGTCAGTGTGTGCATGAGTGTAATGGCAAGTATATATATATTCATTTGTGTCTATACTTCAGTGTAGTGACACAATATATATGTATCTATGTGCTATGTCACTGTGTGTGTTTGTGTGTGTGTGTGTGTATGTGTGTCATCCATCCCCCTACAGCCTCCCAGTTCTGTCAGTGTAGTTAATAGAAAGCAGGGTGATCTGCTGATAAGATAAGCATCATGGCTCGCCATTAATTAAAAACCCCTGGTAGGGAGAGAGACAGTGAGAGGAGCAGAGGAAAAGGGAGAACGAGAGAGAGACAGTGAAACATAGAGGGAGAATGAGGAGCGAAAGTTAGGGGGGGAAAAATCGGAGCATTTTAGGGCCTCTGTGGCTACAACAAGCAAGAGGAAGCTGACAGGAAAGGGAAAATAAAAAAAAGGGAAAAAGATGGAGAAGGAGGAAAACAACCCTCACATGAGATGCCAGTCACGTCAACACAGGTGCTAATGAGAGCCACAGCCCTGGTAGGTGCACCACAAGGCAACATGCCAATGATGTGAAACAGCAGGACAGAAACAGAGGGGAATACAGCCTGCAAAAGGGAAAACTGATCAAAGCTGTGTTACCAACAAAACTGCAAGATCCACATTAAATACCCATACGGCTTTTGAGGAATCTGCACCACAATATGCTGCCACATATGTGCCATATTCTTTATGTTACATTATTATTATTCTTTTGCTTTGTGTGGTAATAAATGCCACACAGAACAATTTGTGGACTTGGCTCTTTTATACCTCAGCTGTGTGTTTTTGATATGACACACCAGTGGGTATGGGAATAAATTAGGTGGCACTGTTGCAGCACAGAGTTTCATGTTCCTGGTTAGAGAGGTTACTTTGCCATTTCTTGAGGCATGCGGAGGCGTGTTGCAGTGAAATATTTTCAATGGAATCACTAGGTATGGCAGGAGAACAGTATGACATACTCAGAAAAAGGCAGGTGGCAAGGGAAGGAAGGGCGGAGGCAGAGACGGAGTGATATAACTGGGACAAAGGAAAAGACTGCTGTGTGATGGTAGAGCTTTGATGCAGACACACACACACATACACATACATTTGAGGGAGGCAAAATGTGATAGAAGAGTACAACACATGAAAATACAAGGACTATCAAAGGATTTCTTTCTTTTTATAAAGCCTCTCTTCATCTCACTCTCTTTTCATGTCTAGGTCTCATGAGACAGTTGAACTTCAATCTGAAACCCCATCATGGCCACTGATAGACAGTATTCACACTCATACACACACACACACACACACACACACACACAGAGAGAGAGAGAGAGGGGGAGAGAGAGAGACATAAGACATATATGTCCATGCACAAATACAGTGAGAAAACTGAAGTAATGGAATTTTAAAACAAACAAACACACACACACACACACACACACACTGAAAATATTAAATCTCTGTTTAACAATGCTGAATTTTGCAGATTTGTTAATGCTATGTGGGGGGAAATAGAAGAGTAATAGAAAATAACTAATGCAAATGGATCCACAAGATGCTTGCACTGTTGAAGTACATTTATTGCCTGACACTTATCAAAGGTGTTGAAAACTGAACGAGGACTAATATGTTTATGGTTTAAGATCAACAAGCTGTCACATCACACAACTTTCATTTAACAATTCTTTCCTATTTAAGGACATTTGCAACACACTGTGCTGGTGTTGTAGCTAATCTTATTCATCTATCTGCACAACCTAATACGATGCATGATGTTGTACAAAATTCTGAAATGATTTGGGTCTCCTAGCCCAAATCACATCCATCAGCGGTGCCCACAATGCATCTAGAGTGACAGCTCCACACAGGAAGTCTGTCCCGCTGGCCTTAATCTGATTGGACAAGGCCTGTCATGTCTGTTAACTGATTGGAGGGTCAGGAACGGACAAACTGGCAGTGTGCATACCGAAGCAGATGCTAATTAGGACCTAAACATCAATCTTCATCACTGTGTTAAGACAGAGGGAGGGCAGAGAGAGAGTGAGGAAAGAGAAAGGGGGCAGTGTGGGAGGGAGAGAGTAGAGAGAAAAAGCAGTTACTATGTAGGACCTGAATAAGACTTTGATTTTGGAAGAAACTGCGTTCTCTTCAATATTGAAGATAACATTACTTCAGCATTTTAGTAAACCTTTCTTCCTTTATTTTTCATTTTTATATTTTCCCATTGACTGCCAATGGTTGTCAAAAGCCTAAAGGAGAGGGAAAACGTGTAGATACTTAAGTAAGTATTATTATACTTCTTTATGGAGAATTGTACCTTGAGTGTGGTGTTATTTTATGCATTTTGTGTCCATTTGTATGTGTGCAAATGCTCCTCAGAGGAGCGCAGAGTGCATTACTTAAGGTAAAGTCAATAAAAAAAAAAAGACTTCAGCAATTTCACAGATAAACAGATACCTGAACAGGATGCACATGTAGATGCACAAACAGTGACTCTAAGTGCAATGGCAGGTCCTTTAATTAAAAGTGCAACTTAATTAAGATGCTATCCAGGGAAAATAGCTAGCTCTGTTGATGTGCCCTACTGACAAATGCTTGAAAGTTACGTCCTTGGTAAATGCAGTCACAGTCGGATTCATCTCATGTGAACATGGTGGTGCTAGTATTAGGGCAATAATTTATGAAACTGTAAAGTTATTTATATCCACCTAATGTTTACTTCAGTAGGTTAAAGAATCAAGGTCAAATCAAACTTGTGCAGTATGATATTTGTGTGATCTTGTTTAGATCCAGCTAAGATTACTGAACTGAATATATGTCAGCCCAAAAACATTAGAACACAACCACAGCAACCCCACAAGACTCTTATAGTACATGCATACAAATTCTGTTCAAAGTAAGTCAAGTAAAATGTTTCCACCCAAACAAAATTTGAGTGGAAACATCATGTTGTTCAAATTACATTTACTGACCATGTTTTCTTTTAGTACAGTGTGGACTTTGGACATTCCCCCAGTGTGGTTAGCTGACATATAAGGCATTTAGTCAAGTTCATGTCCAATTTCATGTCCTAGGTAATTTTTCTTTTTTTTTTTTTTTTTTTAAACATTCAATTCT
>VUQI01063849.1:31004-44112 GCA_015106735.1 Paratilapia polleni
GTTTGTTTGGACATGTTTTTTTTTTTTTTTGTTTGTTTTTTTGTGTTTTTTTGTTTGTTTGTTTTTTTTTTTTTTTTTTTTTTTTGTTTTTGGTTTTTTTTTTTTTTTTTTTTTTTTTTTTAAACATCAATCCATGACTGTGAACAAACCTCAACCAAGTGTTAAATTCTGGTTTATTTTGACACTTCTTGTTTCCTGTTCCTAGTTCCAGCATGATCAGTAGTTGCCCCACACCTATGCTATCTTTTGGGCTGAGCATATGGCCAAATTTGTAACCAGTGCAACTCTGTGTGGAGTCACCCTGGAAGGGTACTATACCATACTATAAAAGTCTGAGCTTTGTACATTACATATAGTATATATAAAAAATCTATTCTTACAAAATGATGATGGATGTTAGCTTTAACTTGTGTAAAAAAAAAGACATAAAAGCTAATGTGGTTTTATGAGCAGTTGACAAAGAACTTCTAAAACTAGCGCACTATCTACAGTATCAGATTTTTTTCTGTTGTGCCTTGGCCTCTAATGGCCTCAGGCAATATTATGTGTTTTGCCCATGCTCTTCTCTTCTGCTAAAAAATTCTTTGTGTGGACCTCTGTTGCAGCTGGAAGAACCAAACAAAAGGCAGGCAACAGTAAAGGGGATCAATGAAAGGTGGGGGAAGAAGAGAAAAGTTGATGCTCATAATAGCTGAGCTGACAAATGAACGGATAGAGATAGGTGGGATGAAGCCCATGCAGAGATAAACAGGAAAAAAAAAATCTGCCGTGAGTCAGCTACAATAAAAACACCTTATTTTGTGTCACCATCCCCCTCCTTCTTGCCTTCTGCTCCTAAGTTACTGATGGGCAAATGGAAATGGCTCTCGTAATCACAGCTGACCTCTAGTCATGGAAACAGGGAGAAAAAGTGAGCTGCTAATTCCATACAAAGACAAGTAGAAAAGGAGATGGGAGCACAAAATAAGAAGTAATGAATAAGAGCAACAAAATGCGATGCCAAGAAATGACGATAAGTACGGACATAAGAATGAGAAGATCACTACTTTTCTCCAACTCATCACTACAGTAGAAGCTACATGTGATTTTCTCTTCCTCCTACCCATCCTTTTGTTTGCACATACCACCATGCCTGTTTATCACTCTTTCTCTCTGTCTGGAGTTTTTTTCCCCTTGTTTCATGCAGCAACCATACAGATGACAAGAAAAATCAATACACTTTCTATGGCATCTTCCAGCTGGGAGTGTGGGGCTCAGGAGGTTGAATAGGAGGGAACAAAGAATTAAGTAAGAAGAATGAGAGTCGTAGAGTGAGCATGAAACAGAGAGTTTGTAACTAGCAAAACACAAATAGAACTTGGTTTAAAAAAAAGTATTCAATTATTATTTTATATACTACTATAGAATGCAAAATCAAATTATATATTTCTAAGTTTTGTGTAAAAATAATGTAGTAGAAATTAAAATATTCTGTAGAGACTAAGCAATGTTACAGTGATTAATGAAAAGCTATTGAAGCTGATGGACAAATAATTACAGTGAGCATCAAAAATGGCCCAAGAGTTATTTAATGATGTCAAAATCCTTCAAGTTGGGAAGTGCACTTCATCTATAATTCTTATAAAAGTCAAAGGAGCGCTCAGATACAGTAAGAAGGATGGTGTTTATGGTGTTTATTTTCTCTATTCTTCAGTGTCCATTGAACTTCTCTGCTGCATGGCTAAATAGGTTGCCTATTTAGAGCAGTTTTTAATAGTGGAGTTTTTCTACACTTTGCCCTTTTGATAATTTGATCTGGATAAGTGTGTCTACTTGAGAATTTAAATGCAGAAAATGTCAACTGGGAGAGAATGTGTGTGTTTGCAGGTATGTGTTTGTGAGGCTTGCATGGGTGAGGCTGTTGAAGGGGAACATTAGTGTGCAGGGCCATAGAGCGATTTGCCAGGGTAAGGAAAACACAAACGCCAGCACAAGTCCTTGCAATTAGCTGAACACACAGAATTGGAGGCCTAATCGAATAGGGCATTAGGCTGACAGACAGGTGTTCATTTATTTACACACCCCAAAAAGGGTGTGCACACATGCACATGCACAGCCTATTATAGACACACTGTAGTTGAGCAAAGCTGTGCACTCGCATGTATATAAACATTAATGCACACATAACCACACGTGTACATACTTGCACATAGTGTAAGCATGTGATATGGGAGAGTGTATGTTTGTGTGTCTTCGAATACACAAATACACGCTCTCCCATAACTACAAAGAAGAAAAAAATTCACACAGCCATTATCCCGCATTTGCTGAGCGGTAATTTTCAGCCCGGTGGTACTATTCCCCTGTTGCAGAGTGCAATTACTGGATGTTTACACACCCAAACAATAGACCAGTGAAACATACTCTCAGTCAAACATTCATTAAATGGGCCAGTAGATGCTGAGGTGACCTAGACCATTACATTGTATCACACCAAGCTCATTAAGATTGAGCTGTGTATTGTACTGTATCCAAAGCAGGAATCAGCCATAATCTGATACCCTGACAACACCTTTCCAATTGGATAATGATATGTTTGTAGTATGATATACAATGTAACAACAGACTGTATATAAAAGATGGAAGTAGGTCGGGAAAAAATGAAGCACATTAAACCATTTTTTCTAACGGTTAGCAGCGGACGACTCCTTTGGTTGCAAACAACCAAACAAAAACAAATAAAAATAGAAAAAAAAAAGAGTCATTGGTCTCAAATGCTAGTCTTATTTTCCAAAATATACTATTTTGTAAATTATAACTAATAATAATAATTATCAACTACAGTCGATATAGCAGGTATGGTTTAGGGAGGGTTGACCCTGTGTTTGGCAAGTCACTACAATGTGACTATGTAGTGTCTTTCAGATTTCAGATTTATAGCGACAGCCAGAATTCTCAGATTAAGGATTCATAAACAGGACTTCACAAACCAACGGTAATATAACAGTGACTACATCCATCTCTTATATACAGTATATGATTCTAACACAGTACTACTACTACTACTTTACTAGTTAAGATTTGTGCTGTCAGTACTAACTTACCAGTCTCTACAGAAAAATTAGTCTTTCTCTTCTGCCCCTTGAAAGGTCAGTGTACTACTCTGAACATCATCATTAAACCCCATTAAAGTTGATTAAAGTTTCTGTGTGATTAGTTTTAGTACCCTGATTTAAGGTGAGCAAACTGAACCTTCTTTAGAGAGTACTGTTGCTTTTTTTCTTTCTGTTTTTACAGTCTGATGCAAAATTGTTATCAGTGACCAATCATCGGCAGAATGCACTGCAATAATTTCTGATAACACGGAGAACTACCACTCCAACTTCTGCCATGATACAATAAAAGTGAACAAAATTGACCAATCAAATCCCCATCCACTATACTCAGTGAATCAAAGTGAAGGCACAAGATTAAGCCGGTGGACGAACAAGAGCCTGCTGAAAAATTGTCTCCTGATTTGCAATCATGCTCTTGCCACTGAATAACAAACAGGATGGGTGGACTATTTTTGCTGCGATGATGCTAATGAGGATGCTAGTCCATGCAGATGTGTGAGTGTGTGTGCATGACCAACAAATGCACCTTCATGCCTTATCCCTAATGAAGGCGCCACTGTGTCAGTTTGTATGTCCATGTGCATCAACCAACCGTAAATTATCCAGTATTATTTTCCCATGTAAGTAGCACACTAAGGTCAAACAAAATATTAACAATATGAACAGTATTTATATGTTTGTTGAATGTGTGTTTGTGTGTGTGTGTTCTACATATTACGTATATTGTGGGGACCTAAATTTGTTTGCACAGTCACATTATGAGGATAATAGAGCAGTCTACATAACCTAAATCCTTACATTTTAAGGTGAAGACATTTATAGGTTAGCTTAAAGTTAAGTTTACAGTAGGCTGGGGATAGGCAGATAGTAGCTATTGTTACAGTTAGTATAAATCTCCAGGATATGAGTGTAATTCAATGCAATGTCCTTTAAAGTCTTGGGTACACAACTGTGCTGTGTGAGAGTGTGAGAGAGAAAAAGGGTGGGTGTGGGTATGCATTCTTCCACTACCAGATTCACATTACAGAACCAGACATTTACTGTAGAGGTCAGAGACCTGCCCTGACATTAAACAAGAGAGATGACTTGGCAGACCCGCTCAGAAGCATATACACACATCTACACACACTTTTTTTTTTTGCTTCCTCTGTCTATAATTTCCCCCCTCGACTCTCTCTGTGTTACAGAAACACACACACCTGTACAAGCATGTGTATCATTCAAACCACCCACCTACCCACAGACACACACACACAGTACATAAATTTACATCAGCACTTACTTTCTTTCTTTCTGTCCTCTTTCTCTTATTTCTCACTTTTTGAATACCCTCTCTGTTATCATGGAGAGGGGTATCAGGGGAAGTTAAATCTGAACTAAAAGCCCAGCGATGAATAAAATCTAAGGTGGAACCAGAAAGCTGAAGGTGCAGCAGTGGCTTCAGTCTTCCTACATAGGAGGTGTGGCATACCTAAAACACTCAGCAACTGGGCAAAGATCCCTAAAATGCTTCTCACAAGAAATTTTTCAAGCATGTGCACACTTGTAAAAATACTACTGGAAACGTACAGAATCTAGTAAACATGTACTTCTGCAAGAAATGTTGCTTTGGTTTGTTTTAATTTCTTAACCCTCTCATTGCGTTATCAGAAACGGAGCTTCTAAAACATTCTATACAAAGCCAGTAAAGTGCAGAGAAATTACGTAGCCAGGAATTTTCCCTTATTTCTCTCTTTCCTGCATCCCCATGGCTTTTGCCCTTCTTCTGAAATGTTGACATAACCATAAACTTTCTGTATAGATACATTCTTTAGTTCCAAGTCTGTTTCCAAACTGGCATCTACCCTATGAACAACTGCTTTATGAAGTAAGCTAGGAAACTTTTATTATTTTATTTTATTTTATTTTATCCTTTGCCCCAGCATAACTGGTTAATTCTGAACTTAGCCTACAGTTCACCTCGGGGTGACTAAATCCTCCTTGGGCACTGAGTTTGGGTGTTTGTATATTAATATTTCAGTGTTGCTTTGTGTGCAGCATGTTTGTGTGTGTGAGAGAGAAAGAGTGCAATCAGCAGAGAAAAACTAATAAGCCAGTGATTAGTTTATCCACCTGCTATTCTCATTAGTTCTCAATGGAGCAATAATGCAACACAGAGTGCTATCAGTTCAGGATTTGCTAAGAAAAAAAAAAAATCTGCTCAAGACAACACAGTGAACGTGGGAATAACAAGGCTGACTATGGAGATGATGACATAAAGAGTTAGAAGATAGTGATCAAATATGAGCAAAAGGATTTAAAACATGATATAAATTTAATAATTAAGACAATGACAAACGTAACATGATTTCAATATTGATAACTGATTTCTTACTGACTTTTCAGTACGAGTTTTTGACAAAACTATATGCATGACATCAGATTACACTGGATGATATGAAAGCAGATTACGCAGGAGCGGGAGAAGGTGGAAAGCTGACTGATTAGAAAGAAATTGTTGTGCTTATGATACTGATGTTTGTGTAATGTCTCAAATGAAGATGAAAGGCATATACCATCTCAAAGTTGAGTCTGCATTTAAAGATTTTTACATTTTCCAGCATGATTGTGTATCATAAAGCAGCACAACTACTTAAGACCTCACTCACACTCACACACTCACACACATACTTTAAAAGCGGATTAAGCGAGGCTATAGGCAGTCATCCACTTCAAATAAAATGGGGATGGAGGCAAGAGAGAAATAAGGAACAGAACTGAGCAATAGAAATATCACCAACATAGCTGGGGTCACACAATATGACAAAGTGCATGCTTTATTCACTCTGGGTCAAATGAACATAAAGCACTTTGAGTGTTCTATAAGATCAGAATGGTGCTACATAGTTACAGTAAAACAAGAGATTTCATAGCAGTATGCACACTATAGAAATGCTGGCTTCTTCCATAGAGGAATGTACATGACAGCTGTATTTTATTTTTCACCTCTCTCATTCATGTGATCTGAGGTTTGGGTTTATTTGCTTCCTGATATTCAGTGAGCAACATTTCAATGATGCAGATGACTGCATCCTCTGAAGTGGTATAATTTGGTAAGAAAACTTTTATTTTCTACATGTTCACCCATGCTTGCAAAACGATTGCCGGCATGAAAATAAAACCCATGATGGAATAGGAGTGAAATTATTACCTAGCTTGAGCAATGCTTGACAGCTCTGACAGCTTGTTTGACATAAAACAATGAGGCAAAAACTTAGATTTGAAACTGCCAAAGTATTGCCTTCTCATTGATCTATTTTTTTTTCCAATTTGTTTGGACTGATTGTCCATTTTGTCAATATTGGTTACTGTTACACATACATTGAGAGTACATAGTAAGTGAACCAATTAATACTCCTTTACCCTACAATGACATTTATTTTGACAGAATGAAATGCAACATAGATTGGATGAAATGTATTTGTTTCTAATATTGACTGACATAAGTAAAAAGACACAATTCTGCAAGACTTAGGCTTTGGTCTTGACAAATGGCATTTCAAGACTGTAAAATCAGTGAAGTGATTCACGAGATACACAAAAGGTACAAAATGGACACATGGGAAAAGCAAACACTGTCACGCATGAATTCACATGTTACTTATTGATGTATGTACCAATGCCCATGGAAACACAAGAATGTACTCACACACATCTGCAAGGGGGACAAGACAACACCAATATTTGCAATGACTCATATGAGGATGTGCCCTGTATCTATTTCTTAATTCACAGTGATTTCTTTTTATTGCCATCATTTTACCAAGATTAGCATTTGACTTGAGTCACGACCAAGCATCTGTCTGACTGACAGGAAAGCCAATGTTTATAATATGAAGTGAGAGCATATGCACATGCATACACACAGAAGTACAAACACAGACAGCACTATTGTATGGTAAGTAGAGTCTAAGGTATCACTTTATACTCTGGAGTGGAAAGAAGGAGGAGAAAAGATTGATAGGAACAAGGAGAGGGACAGAGAAGTGATTTGCCACTTTAATAGACACAAAGGACAACAGGAGGGAGCGGAGGAGAACTGTGTATTTACACTGAAAGAAAGGGAGAAAACAGTTATGGTGCTGGATGGATGCCTATACTTCCCAGCCCATCAGACCTGCAGAGTTGTGATCGAGTGAAGCAGAGAGAGATGACGAGAGTGATGGATGCATGACAGTGGAGTGTTTCTGAATTCAGTCAGCAGCCCTCAGATGAATTTGTGTTATTTTATCATAACTTAGTGAAAAAAACTGAATTGACTCTGCAGAGCACAAGCGAGGAAGGGAAGTTTATGATGAAAACAGGAACATTTCCCTGGATGAAAATAAATAAATAAACAAAATAAATAATGGCATAGCCAAACAGCTATTTTTATAGGACAAATAGAACAGTTTCTCCTCACAGTAAATAACAACTGTGGGGGTACTTGACAATGGCTACTATCAGCGATGTGTCATCAACAAATATATTTTGCTTTATTTGACAAGCAATGATTCATGGAGCATGAATGTTTTTTCAAAAGCATCCAGCTGCACACACTCTGATGGTGACTGAGCAGCTTCACCAGTACTTTTGAGGGGTTATGGGCGTTACAGTGGTTCTCAATTGGTACTGCGCAGAGCTTTGCAGACCCACGTCTATACTGTACGTTGCAGCTGTCTACTGCCACATGGGGTTGAATGAAAAACAGGTGGAACACCTGGAAATGTAGGAGACTCTTTTAGCTTGTAGCTTCTTTAAACTTCTCTTCCTCTTCACTTCCCTTTCCCAACTTTTAAACCAATCAGCATTCAAACTAAAAATAGCACATCAATCTGCTGTCTGCACAGCCTGTGTGTTGGTTGAATTCACATAATCCTTCTATCTGTATAGCTTAAGTGTTATGCAAAACAAACACCGATGCAGGACCATAGATTTGCCTTTATCCAAGCACTTGGGTGGTGGGTGGTAAGGAATCAGATTTAAATGCCACTATTTCACTTCCCCATCCAGATTCAGCCATACAGTCTGTGGACTGCAGCAATGACGATCCTGTCACCGGCCCACCACTGGACATCCAAGCACTAATACATTTGGACCAACTGTTTTTAAAGTGCTTGTAATTCTTTCATGTTTGAATATGCTTATGACGTTTTCTAACTTTCTTGCAATATGTGTTTTCTCTCCGTCCTAGTAAAACTCAAGTTTTTTAAGAGC
The DNA here is from genome assembly GCA_015106735.1 of Paratilapia polleni. Classification (NCBI taxonomy): domain Eukaryota; kingdom Metazoa; phylum Chordata; class Actinopteri; order Cichliformes; family Cichlidae; genus Paratilapia; species Paratilapia polleni. The sequence continues at coordinate 39,335 of VUQI01063849.1, forward strand.
CTTGCTGGAGAATTTAACAACAGAATTTAACTCAAAATGCTATTTGAGAGGTTTATTCTAGCCAAGAAATGTCAGCAGTAAGCAGTAAGTTACAAAGAAGTAACAGTCACAACTACAGCGTCTGTCTCATAAATATTATGGTTAAACAAAGCCCTCTAATGAAGCTATATCCTCAATGTAGAGTATATATATATATATATAAATTTATAAGACCACCTGTCATAAAAACAAGACAGAGCATCCAGCATCATGAAGTGCTTTAATGTGGACTCTTTCTTTTTCAGTGAGTTCTCGACGTTTTACCATTTTGAACACGAGTGAGGAATTTCACACTGAATTCATTTGAGCCGGCACACTGGACTTCTCTGAGAAATCAGAAATTAATCAACCATAACATTCAACCACTAAAACAAAATTTTCTGTTCAAGAATGCAGGTAAATAACTGTAATTTGGCATCTTGGGGAGGTTGTGGCTCAGGAGGTAGAGTGGGTCGTCTACTAATCGGGAGGTCAGTGTTTCGATCCCTGGCTCCCCTAGTCTGTATGCCAAAGTATCCTTGGGCAAGATACTGAACCCCTCATTCATCGGCGTGTGAGTGTGTGTGTGAATGTTAGCTAGTGCTTAAATATAGATAAAAGCGCTGTATGAATGTGTGTGTGACTGGGTGAATGTGGCATGTAGTACAGAGTGCTTTGAGTACTCAAAAACTGAGTAGAAAAGCACTATGTAAGTACCAGTCCACCTTAATCAAAAAATAATAATGTGCTTTACTATTTTTTTCTGCTTTTTTGTAAAACAGTTTGGATGTTTTTAGGTGATGAGCGGTGCCTGGTTTCCTCCAGACATAACGTTTACAACTGAGTTTGATCAGACCTGAGAATCCTCCTTCAGGTGCTTTTTTGCAAACTCCAAGTGGGCTTTCACGTTTTTTTGCACTGAGGAGAGGTTTCCATCTAGCCACTCTGCCATAAAGCCCAGATCTGTGGAGGGCTGCATTGATGGTTTTCCTTCTGGAACTTAGTCCCATCTCCACACAGGATCTCTGGACCTCAGTCAGAGTGACCACCGGGTTCTTGCTCACCTCTCTCACTAAGGCCCTCTCTGTTGCTTGCTCAATCTGGCCAGGCGACCAGCTCTTGGAAGAGTCCTGGTTGTGCCAAACTTCTTCCATTTGAGAATTATGGAGGCCACTGTGCTCTTGGAAACCTTCAGTGCAGCAGGACTTTTTTGTAGCCTTCCCTTAAATTTCAAGTGTTTTTGCAAAAGGTCGGAATACTTATGTAAATGTGAAATTAGTTGTTTTTTTTCTTTTTAATAAATTTAAAAAAAATGCTAAATTTCTGTTTTCAATTTGTCATTATGGGATACTGAGTGTAGATTAATGAGAAAAAAAAGAATTTATGATTGTAGAATCAGGCTGCAACATAACAAAATTTAAAAAAGTAAAAGGGGTCTGAATACTTTCTGAACAAACTGTATGTGCAAGTAATCCCTGCAAGCCAAAAGGCATCAGACAGCTCTAAATGCTCAGTTTCAGGCAGTTTTTCTACTCCTGGCTCTGTACATTGTCTGCTAGGCTTCAACTTAATTAACTGGAGTCACTGAACTGGACCTCCATGCAGTGTTTATCTTGCTGGTGCCTTTTGGAGCATTTATAATGGAAGAGCAACTGTGCTCCAGTTTTAATAATTACAATTATAGTATTTTATTAATCTGTTAGTAATAATAAGCAGATATATCTATGATACCTATGCATTGCACCCATAAACTATATGGGTGCAGTGCATAGGTTTATGGGTGCAATGGTTACCAACCATGCTTGCTTGGTAACTTAGCACTCCACCTTCTTATACAAATATGGTCACTTCTGGCCCTCAAAAACATACATGGTCAAAATGTTAAAGATGGCTTTAGAATGCATCCAAAACCCGTGAGTGATATCACAGTGGGCACAGTCATCTTTTATAATACTGTCTATGTTAAGGTCAAAAAGAAAATAAGAAATATGATTGTTCTTTGAAAAATATATTACTATTTTGAATTTGATGCCAGCAACATGTTTCCCACTTTGTTGCAGCCCTGCTTCTTTTAACAACAGTGTCTGGAACCTGAGGAGACCAATTGCTGTAGATATTTTCCCATTCTTGCTTGGTATAGGATTTTAGCTAATCAACACTTGGTTATCATATTTTTTGTTTAATAATGCACCAAATATTCAGTGGGTGACAGGTCTGAACTGCAGGCAGCCCAGTTTGTTATCCAGACTCTTTTTACTACAGCCATCCTGTACAAATACATGCAGGATGTTCTTTGGTATTGTCTTACTAAAATAAGAAAGACCTTTTGTGAAAAAGATGTCATCTGGATGACAAAGTATGTTGCTCTAAAACCTGCACATATCATTTATGTGCAATAGTGTCTTCACACACTCCCCCCAGTATTATCACAAATGCAGGCTTTGGAACTGTGTGCTCATAACAAGCAAGAACATTTTTCCTCTTCACCTCAGTTTCAGACAGTAATGAGGTTGGGCACAGAAAAGATGACAGCATTTCTGAATACTGTTCATGTTTTTTTACTTTGCATGGTAGAGTTTTTACTTCATTTGCCTATGCAGAACAAACAATGTTCAGTAACAATGGTTTTCAGAAGTATCCATGACCCCATGCAGTGATTTCCACCACATGTTCTTGTCTGTTTTTTAAGCAGAGCTGTCGCAGGGCTTCAAGGTCACAGCCAATCAATATGGATTTTCAGCCTACAGTAATTATTTTGGATTCTCATAATCTTTTAATGATATTATCTACCATAAATGATAAAAATCACCAAAATCTTATTTTTACACTGGGAAACTGTTTTCTACATTGTTGAACTGTTTGCCAAAAAGGTATTTCACTGAGTGTTGAACCCAATGACTTATACAAGTCTGTTTTCTATAGTCACTGTTTGAACCCCTCCACATCTTTATTTCTGAAATCCTCTCTGAGATGCTATTCCTATACCAAATCATGTTACTAATTAACCTAATTAGCTGTGTGATGTTCAACCAGGTGTTTTAAGCGTTATAAAACTTTTCCAGTTTTCCAGATTCTTTTTTTTTTTTTTTACTATCAGCTAGTGTTTTTCTGGGAACAATATGATTCATAGAGAAACATAGGGGGGAAAAAACAACAGATTTAATTTATAAACCTTTTATTCCTCTGCCCCTCTGCAGTCTCTGAGAGATGACCAGATCTATGTAAATCTGAATAGAAAATAATGGTCAGCAATGTATTGCATTTGTAATGGCCATGCAGAAACAGCAATATTATCCTTTGAGTGAATCACAGATGTATAACATTCCTCAATAATTAAGGGTATTGATAATGAAAAGGTCCCCAGTGATTAAAGAGCCGTTATGCTTCAACTGCAGGAGTCATCAGAGCAATTGGGAGACGGTGTAATCACAGCTAATCTTGTTGTCTCTGTAATTACAGTTAACTATGTTTTCATTAAATGCCTTTATTGAAGATGAGGGATACAGAGAAAGTTTACAGCAGCTACAGTAAAGCCAGGTGACCTCGGGTGACTAGCGAGGTCTTTGGGTGACTGTGAGCTCGTCTAATTGGCTCTGTTTGGGGATTCTGGAGGGTGGAGGACTCTCAGAAATAAAAAAGAAATCTGAAAGAGCAGCCGAAGCATATGAAAGGGCAGCCTCATTACCAGACAGACCCCCACTGTCCAAAGAGGCATACAACAACCAGTAACTGCCACTAAGAATGCTCAGCCCTGAATGACAACCAGTTATCTACATACGTACAGGAAAACATGAGGAATGGATGAGTGGAGACATGTTGAGTGTTCACATGCATGCTGGGTAAAACTCTCCTTAAGATAGAGGATGTACAACTATAATGAAACTAAATGTAAGGTTGAAATACAAATTTAGCATGTTTCCATCTTAGCATACAGTTCGGTTCATATATTGTTGGACACTGACACAACATTGGTTGTTTTACAGTACTGTGCAAAAGTCTTGAGGCACCCTCTTTTCTTCATATTTTGCTATGAAAACAGAAAATAGGTGGAGCCTATTTTAGAAATGTGCACACATAAATGGAAATATAGTATTTTAGGCAAAGTTTTGCAATTCTAATGAGGTTGAAAGTCAGTATTTGATATAATCACTTTATTAGGCAAGCTTTCTTGTAATTTCTTTAAGTAGTTTTCAAGAACGGTTCTCCAGGCTTCTTGAAAGACATTCCAAAGCTCTTCTTTGTTGGCTCCCTTTTGTTCCATTCTCTGTCAAGATGATCCCACACTGCTTCAATAATGTTGATGTCTTGGCTCTGGGGAAGCCATTGTGTGTTGCACTGGCAGTGTGTTTGGGATCATTGTCATGCTGAAAAATGAAGCTGTTTGCCAATCGGATGTGTATAAAATCAAGAATCTAGGCATGCAGACTACTTCTATAAACATTTGTGAAAGAATGGGTCGCTCTCAGGAGCTCAGTGAATTCCAGCGTGGTACCGTGATAGGATGCCACCTGTGCAATAAGTCCAGTTGTGAAATTTCCTCACTACTAAATATTCCACAGTCAACTGTTAGTGGTATTATGAAAAAGTGGAAGCGATTGGGAACAACAACAACTCAGCCACAAAGTGGTAGGCCACATAAAATCACAGAGTGGGGTCAGCGGATGCTGAGGCACATAGTGTGCAAAAGTCACCAACGCTCTGCTGACTCAATAACTGCAGAGCTCCGAACCTCCTCTCGCATTAATGTCAACACAAAAACT
>VUQI01063851.1:6980-17158 GCA_015106735.1 Paratilapia polleni
GGCCCTCTCATACAGATATGGCTTGGTTTTTGTGCCTGTGTGTATTCATGGCTGTGGGCCTTACTTTGTTAGCACTCCAGTTTAAGCTTAGGATGTCTGTACATGGCCCTCAGGAGCTTCCCTGCCTCCCTGCACTACCGCTGATCGGCAGTCTGCTGAGCCTGCGAAGTCCATACCCTCCTCATGTGCTTTTCAAAGAACTGCAGGTCAAATATGGACATACATACTCCCTGATGATGGGCTCCCACAGTGTCATTGTCATCAACCAGCATGTGCACGCCAAAGAAGTCTTGCTGAAGAAGGGAAAGACATTTGCAGGAAGACCCAGAACAGTGGGTATAACTCTTCTTAAGTGTCTTGCTTTGTTTGTTTGTTGGTTGGTTGGTTTTCCATCCATATCTTGTTGTGATGAAGGTAACCACAGACATTCTGACCAGAGATGGGAAGGACATTGCATTTGGAGACTACAGTGCTACCTGGAGGCTCCACAGAAAGATAGTCCATGGAGCTCTGTGCATGTTTGGAGAAGGTTCTGCCTCCATTGAGAAGATCAGTAAGTAAAGTTCACTCTACAGTCCTTCCAGTCTGATTTCTCTGATGTAACACAGGGGCTATAACACACAGTCTCAAGTAAGAAGTGTCAGCACTCTCACGTGTGACTGCTTATGGCAAGCAGATCAGCACAGACAAAACACAATAAACAGATACACTCTCATTCAAATCAATACAATGGGAGATTTATCATTCTATACTCCTCAAAGCATTTAAAACATCCATGCATTTAAAAAGTGAGCAGGAACCCACATCAATAACTTTGCATATCTGGAATGTTTAACCCAGTGGCTGCATAGTGTAGTGGTTTACACATTTGCCTGACAAGTGAAAGAGCCCTGTTTTGATCTCAGGAGGAGACACAAATTCCTTTGGGGCTGTGTCAGGAAGGGCATCTGGCATACAAATCTGCCAAATGAAACATGCAGAGCTACCCGCCCGTTGTGAATAAGGGAGTAGCTGAAAGTAGCTTTATCTGGAATATTTAACCCAACAACCACCAGAGCTGACTGCACTTGAACACTGGATTGAGTTGAGGGCTGCAACAATTTAAAGAATCTGGTGTAGTGTGATGATGTTAATGTCAGTGAATAATAATGAGAAAATGACTGCCATGGGTCATCTTTGACATATTCACATTGATTCTTTTGTCCAAGTAGCAATCCTAAACCCAAAAGTATTCAGTGTGGCATCAAAGCAGACTAAGGAATGGCCATCTGAGAATACAGAGTCATTTTGTTGTAGGATATTTGGTCTTAATGCAAGACAGAGATATAGGAGCATGACATATTGGTTTGACCTATTTTGCAGAATTTTAGAAAGACTTTTCTTATGTCCCTTTGTTTATATATCTGTGCACAGACAACATTGTCATTGCTATACTTGCCTAAAGGTGAGCGTTTTTTTAGGAAAATAACCTGCTGAAGATTCTCATAAAACCCATGAAAGTCCCTGCATCTTTTCAATTTGACAGCTAGTAGAAAATACCTGTTTATCTACATTATTATTCATCATTCTACTCTACAAGGTTTTACATATAAACAATATATTTTTATTATTTAAATTTTTATTATTTATGAAATATGATGGTTATTGTTTTAGTGTACTGAACATAACTTCGTTTCATATCACTTGCCGATGCAAGATGCAGTAATGCATCTGTAAATATCCAGTCATTTACTATCGCACAGACAGGTGTCATTCTGCATTATAAGTACTTTTACTTTTAAGTACATTGTTGCAAATGCATTTATTACTTCCCTCATAGTAAGGGGTTACAGCTCCAAACAAAGGCTGGTATACTTTATACATTATACTCTGTATTTTTCATACATTTAGCGATACACTTGAGCTGGTGGAGTCTGGCTCTCTGAGCTAAGAAAATGAATATCAAATATCAAATACATGAGACTTCAATTCAGTTCAATTCAATTTTATTTAATAGCACCAAATCACAACAACAGTGGCCTCAAGGCGCTTTATATTGTGGGGTAAAGACCTACAATATTAGACACAAAACCCCAATAGTCAGATGAGCCCCATGAGCAAGCACTTGGGGACAGTGGGAAGGAAAAACTCCCTTCATAGAAATAAGTAAAGATTTCAACTTTATGGAGTTAAGCGTTATAGCCATTTAAGTGAAAATGCTCCCGTTGCCTGTGTCTTGCTCAGTCTGTGCAGAGGCCCAGTCTCTGTGCTCCATCCTGTCTGAGGCAGCAGCTGTCGGACTGGCCCTGGATCTGGCTCCCGAGCTGACTCGGGCTGTCACCAACGTTATCTGTTCTCTCTGTTTCAACTCCTCCTACCAACGAGGTGACCCAGAGTTTGAGGCCATGCTGCGCTACAGCCAGGGCATTGTGGACACTGTGGCTAAAGACAGCCTGGTGGACACCTTCCCCTGGCTACAGGTAGGCAACAAGAACTATCTGAGCAGAAACAATCAGACCACAGTTTGAATGTGAGAAATGAGGCAATAAACAGGAAGACACAGAAACATACAGGACGCCTCACTGTGTTTTGTCAGTGTGCTCATCTTGCATTGTGCAATTTCTGTGTTGAAAGCCTTTCCTTCCTGTACCATCTAAAGATGACACCTGGACATGACACCTAATGCTGCATCTGTCTTTACCAACTTTAAAATTTTCTGGTCCAAATTAATTTACAGCATGTATTCATAATGATCCTAACATGATCCAACTCAACTCTATCAAATTTGAGAGATGAGAAAGAAAGTGACAGTTAAAACATGATGCTTATATTCTGTTGACTGTCATACTGTGTCTATTTGTTTAATATATGTTTCTTTGTAACCAGTTGGTGACATCGGTCTCTTTATCACAGATCTTTCCTAATGCAGACCTGCGTCTCCTAAAGCAATGTGTTTCAATCAGAGACAAACTTCTGCAGAAGAAATATGATGAACACAAGGTACAGCCTCTAATAACAGGCCTTGTACCATTAATGGTTTACATTAATGGCACATCTACCCAACTGTTATCTTATACCATGTACCTGGTTCCCATCTTTAAATTTAAATAAACTCTGAATACCGTATCAGATACATTAACATTGGTTCTTTGCTGCATTGCACAAAGATTTGTACAAATCATTTCATCACAGCTTGAGGCAATGTTCTAACAGGCAGAAAAACAATGCTGTAAAATCCAGCCCAGCTCTGATTCTGGCACTCTGTGTAATTCAGATGCTATCATATCCCTCAGGACTGTATTGGCCATTATGATTTGAATCCAGTGAACAGATCTGTCTTAGCATACATGTTGCTCTTCTTCCTATGAGATGGTCAATATTATGACACAGACATACTTCACTACAGCAGTCACATTGAGTTGCTGTACTAGTTAAATGCAAAGCTCTTGAAAACTGTGCACTGACATGTTGTCCCGTTCCCCCCTGCCCTTCCTTGACCCCCCCAGGCAGATTACAGTGACCACGTTCAGAGAGACCTGATAGACGCTCTCCTGAGAGCCAAAAACAATGCTGAGAACAATAACACCGCAGAGATCAGTACAGAGTCCGTGGGCCTCAGTGATGACCACCTCCTCATGACAGTGGGAGATATCTTTGGTGCTGGTGTGGAAACCACTACCACCGTGCTCAAATGGGCTGTCACTTACCTCATCCATCACCCGAAGGTAAGGTTTGACCAGCAGCAGTGTTCCTAAGTGGTGGGAGGGGAAAAAATGGCCAATCAAATGGGACTTTTCTCCCTCATCCATTGTCTAATTGGCAGATGGAAAGCAACTGTCACACAAGTGATAAATTCCTCCAGTATTTTTCTGCCTAGTCTATAACATGTTGACCCCTCTGAAATCCGCTAACATTTGTGTTTTACTTTAAAATCACATATCAACTGGTTTAGTCAGCCTTAAATTCTTTAATCTGCAGCTCTTGAACAGTCTACTAGATGCTACTATCACACCATTAAATTGGAGAGAAAGTTATTTTTGTTGATTCATTTTATTTAAGTGTAACAGTTTGTATCACTTTCTCTTAGTGGATTTTTTCTTTCTCTTCTTGGATTTTAAAATGTTTGATGATATTAATAGATAATAAGGCTCAACAGAGAAATATGCTTTCAACATGTCAGCTTGATTGCTGCATACTCACGGTGAGCCGCTGTTACCACCCTCCTTTATAGATGATCCAGATTTCAAAATGTTTCTTCAGAAACCTATGGAACATCATCAGTAGTGTTAGCACACACAAAGTCAGCAATAAGCTCACTGGTAAAATCTGAAGAACACACGAGCTGTATAAAACTGCCACAAACTGTGCAGTTTATAGGAGAAGCACAGCTGGAAGGTATTCTCAATTTATGTGTGTGAACTGTGAAATTCCTAAAAGTCATCCAGATATGAAATTAATAAAGCACATACCTCATAACCACAGGAAAATCATGATTTTCTTTTCTTTTTTTGTTTTTCATGCCATACCCCTCTTTTTCCTTCAAGTGTCCATTCCCCCAGTACAGGTTGGAAATAATATTTTTTATATATCCAAATTCAGTCCAATAGATAAAACTCTGTGAATGCTGGGTTTGTGAAACATTTTCAAAATCTTGATGGATATGGAAAATAATATGTATTTTAAATTAAAGTGCATTGTTGGTGAGAATGTGGACATTTCTGACTGGACTGCTTTGGTGCATGTTCAGCAGAGGTGGGAAGTAATGAAGTACAAATACTTTGTTACTGTACTTAAGTAGAATTTTCAGGTATCTGTACTGCACTTGAGTATTTATTTTTCTGACAGCTTTTTACATTTTAACACAAATATCTCTACTTTCTAATCAGCTTGTTACTTTAGATTGAACATATCTAAAGTTCAAAGGGGCGGCTGTGGCTCAGGAGGTAGAGCAAGTCGTCTACTAACCGGAAGGTCAGTGGTTCGATCCCTGGCTCCCCTAGTCTGCATGCCGAAGTATCCTTGGGCAAGATACACGTTGCCCCCGGTGCATTCATCGGAGTGTGAGTGTGTGTGAATGTTAGTAAGCACTTAAGTGTAGATAAAAGTGCTGTATGAATGTACGTGTGACTGGGTGAATGTGGCCTGTAGTATGAAGCGCTTTGAGTACACAAAAAACTGAGTAGAAAAGCACTATATAAGTACCAGTCCATTTACCAGCCCATAAAAGAAGCAAAAACATAATTCATGCATCATTTATAGCACTATACACAAGGGTTAAAGTGGGCTGGAATGATATGGAAAGGTGTTTTTGGTGTAGATAAAGTGATTCTTTTCCCCACACTGCACCATTACACCTGATCTTAGGTTTTCCCCACTTGCCGAATCCCACTTTAACCCCTGACTATACTCATTTCCCTTTTTATGTGTCGAGTCAAAGTCACCTTTCTACAATGTAGGCAACAGCAAATAGAGCTAGTTTTTTCAATTCCCTTTGGTCTTCTCTGTTTGTATTCTACATAACAGATATTCAAGATGAGTACATTCATTGGAATTATAAATTAAGTTGAAATAAAACTTGTATTCCTTTGTATTAATATTATTTTATTATTATTTTAATATGGCAGGTGGAGATCCAGTTAGCTTTGCACAAAATAGCTGGTAGAAATGTCCTCCAAAGAGCTACTTTTTACTTTGATACTTTGAGTACATTTCCCAGACTGTACTTTCTCACTTTTACTTGAGTAAAGAAGTTGAAGCAGTACTTGAACTTTTACCAGAGTATTTTTCAGCACAAGTATCTGTACTTATACTTAAGTGAAGAATGTCTGTACTTTTGTCACCTCTGATGTTCAGGTGCAGAGACGTATCCAGGATGAGCTAGACAAGAAGGTGGGTGACAACCGGTCCCCCAATCTCACTGACAGAGGTAGTCTGCCCTACCTAGAAGCCACCATTAGGGAGGTTTTGCGGATCCGTCCCGTGGCCCCCCTGCTCATCCCCCATGTGGCTCTCTGTGATACAAGGTAAACTGAACAGATGTTGATACTGACTGAGTTCAGCTGCTACATGACAGGATGGAAACAATACAACTGCTTAATAAGGCCATTTTCAGACATAGGATAGATAACACTGCTGGCCTCATCAGTCTGTTAAAGTGACAGCATTCTGACACCCATCACAGCTTCATTCAGACATAGCCACTGATGGAGAGAATATACAGTATAAGATTGTATCTCCCACTATACATATGTGCATACCTATGAGCAAGCACTTGGTGATCGTGGGAAAGAAAAACTCCCTTTTAACAGGAAGAAACCTCTGTCAGAACCAGGCTCAGAGAGGGGCAGCCATCTGCCGGTGACTAGTTGGGGTTGAGGGGAAACAGAAGAGAGCAGAGGGAGACGGGATAAAAGACACACTATGGGAGAGAGACAGAGTTTAATAATAACTAATGATTAAATGCAATAGTGGTGTATGAAGACATAGAGAGTGAAGAGAGGTGAGAGAGAGAGAAATGCTCAGTGCATCATGGGAGGCCCCCAGCATAGGCCTATTGCAGCTTTACTAAGGAAAGGTTCAGGGTCATCTGATCCAGTCCTAACTATAAGCTTTGTCAAACAGGAAAGTTTTAAGCCTAATCTTAAAAGTAGAGAGGGTGTCTGTCTCCCGAATCCAAACTGGGAGCTGGTTCCATAGGAGAGGGGGCTGAAAGCTGAAGGCTCTTCCTCCCATTCTACTTTTAAATACCCTAGGAACCACAAGTAAGCCTGCAGTCTGAGAGCGAAGTGCTCTATTGGGATAGTATGATAATATGAGGTCTTTAAGATGTGATGGGGCCTGATTATTCAAGACCTTGAATTGGTCTTGAATAAAGATTTTAAATTCAATTCTGGATTTAACTGGTAGCCAATGAAGAGAAGCTAATATGGGAGAAATATGGTCTCTCTTTCTAGTCCCTGTCAGTACTCTCGCTGCAGCATTCTGTCCAGCCTAGTAAAGTAATAAATACATGAACTAGTTTTTCAGCATCACTCTGAGACAGGATGTTTCTAATTTTAGCAATATTGCACAAATGAAAGAAGCCAGTCCTACATATTTGTTTAATTTGTGCAATAAAGGACAAATATTCATCTAATGCAGAGATAAAATTTTCAAACCTGCAAACATTTGATCCTGAAGGAAAACTGAACTCCTGTCTCTGTATTCTCTGTAGCATCGGAGAATTCACAGTGAGAAAAGGAACTCGAGTCATTATCAACCTGTGGTCTCTGCACCATGATGAGAAGGAGTGGAAGAACCCAGAGCTCTTTGACCCTGGTAAGAGGAAGCATCTGTCCAATGTGTATTATCCAGTTATGGAAAATTATACACTGATGCATGTTTTCATTTATGGAGGCCTTGTCTGGTCTTTCCCAGATAACTGAAGTCTACTTTTTACAGAACTCAGTCAAAATTGAACCATCTTATGGCTTTTGGCTGTCTGTGCCAGTTTTATTATACTGGGATTAATACTCTAATGCATTTTTGAATCCTTACATGATTTAAATTTGGATGACAGATCACTCTGATCTTGAGGAATTGATAGTCCAAAGAGAATGGACTTTCATAGCAGCAAGAACAATGTGTCTCATCAGAAAAAAAGAGCCAGAGCCACCTTAAGGTGTGATCTGGATCATCTAGAACAATTCCATCCTTTTCAGTCCTTTTAGTTTAGTTTGTGATCAGATGAACCCTGCTGTTGTTGCTTTGCAGGCCGGTTCTTGAACAGTGAAGGCACAGGTCTAACGATACCATCTTCAAGCTACCTGCCCTTCGGTGCCGGACTCAGAGTATGCCTAGGTGAGGCCTTGGCCAAGATGGAGCTCTTTCTCTTCCTGTCCTGGATCCTACAGCGCTTCACCCTCTCTGTCCCACCAGGCCATTGTCTGCCCAGTCTGGAGGGAAAGTTTGGAGTGGTCCTCCAGCCAGCCAAGTACAAGGTGAACGCCTCACTCAGACCAGGCTGGGAGAGACATAAATACCAGGCAGAATAGTCCTATGGCTATAGGCTATATAAGTATGCACAACCAGGAAGGAAATCAAACATGCAGGACTGGACATTTTTTTGCTTATATTACATGAATTATTATTTTTCTGAAGTGTAACACAATCTCCTCTAACAGTTCCAAACATTATAATAAAATTTGAAGTCTGATATGCAGTTGAACAAGTTATCTTTATTTTACTACTTAGAAGAGAACAGTTTATATACTGAATCTGCAGGTAAGGCTCATTTACTACTCACTGACCAGCCATGGGAAAAACCCACAACATCCATCATACAAAAATCCACATCAGCAAGCAGACTATTTTCTCATTTTAAAATGAGATTCATATTTTTTTGTGAAATATTAGATTATGTGAATAATTTAATAATAACTCTTTGTGTATTGTGTGATTTTGGTAGGTGTGCACCAAAAATGTACTGCTTAAATCTCAAATACAGCATAAAGCTACAAGGAAATGTCTCTTATAATGGATCACAAGCCAAAAAAGTTGTAATTCGTTTTATTTTGATCCCTTAAACACATACACTGTATAAACTTCTCAAAGGTTTGTTAACTACAACCAAAAAAGGAAAAAATATTTCCCTCTAGCAAACGTAAATTATATTTAACTCAATATAGTAAATAAAGTTAAGCTGAACTAGTCAGGTACCTCTATGGTGTACTTATATATAGCACAGTCTGTTACAATGTACATACTGTACTGTACTGTTGTGCATTGTGCAGAACTAGCTCATAGCACTAATCCCATCAACGGAACGGAATGTCTGTGCTCCTCTGGTGAATGGAGTTTTAAAAGCTTCTCTCGCTCCAGTTGCTCCTGCTTTTCTTTCCTTTGGGGTTGAGCTTTAAAATCTAAACATTATCCTCCATCATTATGATTTCCTAAATCTCTAAATTCTCACCAAAATTGTCCTCTATCACCACTGCTGTTCACACTAGCAATCAAACTTCTTACAAGTACAATCACACCCACAAATTTATAGAACAGTGAGGCAGACTGAGCATACACTATAACCACACGCTGGTGATGTAATTTCGTTTAATGCAAAAATGACACAAATCATTTCCAGCGTTATTACATTCAATCATTTGGGGATATCTCATGATATGCAGTCAATAAAACCAAGTCAGCAATATGACTTTTTAGTGAAAATGACAGAAGGAACGCAACTTCTGAAGAGTTTAATGTAATATAATAATTCACAAACTTAGGGATACAAACTGTGCCAAAATGGACTGTAATAAAAGAAATCTAATTGTTGACCTGTGGTGAAAGAAATTACTTATTTTATCTTTTTCAAAACATTCCTTCTTCATTTCCAACAGATTTGTTCTTGGAAAAAAGATATTTCCCATTATCCCATTATATGATAGACCCAGATTAGATTTAGACCCAGACAGAGTTTTAATTTTAATTCATTTGAAAGCCTGAAAGCCTTTGGAAATCTCAAAAAACAGTTTTACTTGTTGTTATGATAAATGGACTGGTACTTATATAGCACTTTTCTACTCAGTTTTGAGTACTCAAAGCTCTTCATACTACATGCCACATTCACCCAGTCATACACACAGCCCTTTTATCTATACTTAAGTGATTAGCTATCATTCACACACAAACTCACACTCCGATGAATCCATTGGGGGCAATGTGGGGTTCAGTATCTTGCCCAAGGATACTTCGGCATGTAGACTAGGGGAGCCAGGGATCAAACCACTGACCTTCCGATTAACAGACAACCTGCTCTACCTCCTGAGCCACAGCTGCCCCATTATCTATTGTCCACCCAGCCCCTACTCAGAGTTTTTATCTGAATTCTCAGACTTTTTATCTGAGTTAGTGCTCAGTTCAGAGAAAATAATCATAGTGGGTGATTTTAACATTCATGTAGATCCCAAAAACGACAGCCTCAATACTGCATTTAATTTGTTATTGGACTCGATTGGCTTCTCTCAAATTGTAAATGAGCCCACCCACTGCCTTAATCACACTCTGGATCTTGTCCTGACATATGGCATAGAGACTGAACATTTAACTGTATTCCCTGAAAACCCTCTTTTATCTGATCATTTCTTAGTAACTTTTGAATTTACAATAATGGATTACACAGCAGTGGGGAAAAGTTTTATTACAGTAGATGTCTTTCTGAAAGT
>VUQI01063852.1:0-16031 GCA_015106735.1 Paratilapia polleni
GTGTCTGCAGCCATCTGTAAAACACGGTGGAGGCTCTGTCATGGTTTGGGGCTGCATTTCAGCCAGTGGTGTTGGAGATCTTGTCAGATCCTCAGTACCATCAGATTTTGATCCACCATGTAGTATCATCTGGAAAGTGTCTGATTGGCAAAGACTTCATTTTTCAGCATGACAATGATCCCAAACACACTGTCAATGCAGTAAAAGCATACCTGGATAGAAAAACACACAATGAAACACTATCAGTCATGGATTGGCCTCCCCAGAGCCTGGACCTCAACATTCTTGAAGCAGTGTGGGATCATCTGACAGAGAACAGAACAAAAGGCAGCCAACATCCAAAGAAGAGCTTTGAATACCCTTCAAGAAGCCTGGAGAACTATTCCTGAAGACTACTTGAAGAAATTACAAGAAAGCTTAGCTAAGAGAGTTCAGGCTGTGTTGAAGAATAAAGGTGGTCATACCAAATATTGATTTTCAAGCTCGTTAGAACTGTACAAACTGTTTTTGCCTTATATACTGCATTTCCATTTATGTTTGCACATTTCATTAAATCGCTGCACCTATTTCCCATTTTCCTAGCAAAATATAAAGAAAGGAGGGATCACTCAAGACTGTTGCACAGTACTGTAAATAAATACAAAGTGTAGCCAAGATAAAAGCAACAGCTTTAGATAAAGAGCTTTAAAAGAAGACCAACAAGTTCTATTGTTAAAGTGTGGTCCAAACTAAGAGAAAGTCAGAGGGTCTGAATGTGTCACTGACACTAATTCAGAAGTCATGAAAAACAATAAACCTCCACAGACAAAAAGGAATGATAACCAAACTGCAAAACTATCAGTTTTTCCAAGCAGTGTGTTCCCGCTGAAGTCAGTTTTATTTATATAATTTCACTAATCCACTTCAGTGTTTCTCACAATACATGCACTAAATAGCCCAGCAACATAGATGAGACAGCAACATTGTTCCCCGAGTAAAACATGGTCACAGTTGGGCAGCAAAGCAATTTCTACCAAAGGAAACTGAACATATTATTACTGTGAAAAAAAGCAAATGCATTTGGCTTTGTTTTTTAATACAACATTGACAATTGTGAAACGATTGCAATCAGACAGCCAAGCAACGTCCACTCCATGTACAAAGACTGGTATTGTCACATGACCAATTTTTTAAAATATAAAACACATTTGTTTCGTTCACATATATCTACTCAGTAAGATAAGATGCTTGAGAGTGTGTATAACTTGTTCTGTTTCTTATTTTTCCCATGTTCCAGATTCTTTTGATTGCTTTGGTTTAATTGATAAAAGGATAATCTACAAAGAGTCTTGCAAACAACCTCTTCTGATGTTCATGAATGTCTTTCAACCCCAGGGCAACAACAAATTAAAAATCTAAACATTACTGCTGAAATAATTTTGTCATGCTTTCAGCTTCTTTTAGGAAATTTCAACTTGATTTTTACTGATTGTAGTAAATGAACCTCCGTCAGTCATCTTACTACAGAAGATGCAAGTTTTTATATTATTCTTGGAAGAAGTTGATCTGGATTAAAAAATGTGTCTGATCTGTCAGATTCTGATTATTACTTTTTTTTTTAAATTTAAGACTTTCTAACTGGTCAACTGTAAAGTGCAGATGTCTTGCCACGGATGACCAGTGCCAAACTTAATGCCTGATTCAACAATCACAAGTTCACAGACACCTTTAAAGTCAATGGACTATACTCACAAGATTGAGCACAGTGATGCCCTACCACTTCTGTGACCCAAAAATGTGTGTTATAAGCACTTTAGAAACAACAAACACTGAATCCACAGCCAGAAACATACATAACCTCAAACACGACCTTTGGGACTGAGTAAAACCTGCAGACTCTAAGTAGTGAATATAAAGAAGTTTCCACATCAAGACCTGGTTACATCTGCAATGGTGAGGCAGTAGATAACAATTAGTTAGCATGGTCAGAACCTTATCAAGCCATTTTACAGACCGTGATGCTGATTTTTCCTGTGTTGTTGCTAAAATCCAAAGTGAGGCACTAATACATGCTGCTATACTGTCCATGAACAATATCCATGACCTCAGCAGCGAGCAGATCTCAACCTTAAAGACAGTTAGGCCAGTTTTATTTAATCCTCTGAGGCCAGCAGGGTTTTCTTTAAAGGTAAGCACCACAAATTTAAAACTGGGGTTACAGAATTCCAAGAAGGAAGCTTTTGTGGACAAAACACAGACCTTAAATTCTTGTTATGCACCTGCAATTCATAGTTGTGTTTCTATTACTCTTTCATATTCTATCTGTTTTTAGTCTTTTACATATTACTGTGACCTGCCTTGACCTGAAATGCGATTACAATATGACATTATGTGAAGTCATCAGGGTATATATCTCCACCGCATTAAGTTATCTTCTACTTTTTAAATGATAAATGATGATTTAAAAAGAATTAATTTTATAGCACCACACAACATTGGGTCAATGCCAGTTTTTTCAAATAAATACCATCTCATTTTGAATCACACACTTTCTTCGTGCTTTGATCTGCACCCACGTCAAGGCTACTGTCAGGGAGGCAACAAACATTCATATCTGACACATCTACTAAGGTAACCTCGTGGTAAAAGAAGCAATCCTGTAATGGTGAGATCATTTCTTCAACCCCTGCAGCACCCAATGTGTCTTTTATTATGTCCTTGGGTAAGATGCTGCTTCCCTCAAAGAACTATAAAAACAAAACCCCTGAACCAGCGAGTTTAAACCGTAAGGTACAAGGCCTGTCATGCTTCTGTTCGCTGGGAAGGCTGATGGGTAGGAGGAAATAATTGGCTCAGTGGCCGGACAGAGATGTGTTATTGTCTCTTTGTGCATTTGTTGCAGAACTTACTCACATTCAGAGTGAAAAAGAGGGCCAGCTAACTAATGAACCACAGGGCACATTCACACGCAAGCAACAATCACATCCAAATGAAAGCACCGTTTTTAATTAAAGTTTTAGCAGTTTAGGTAATCTGAATTTTGTTAGGCCAGTTAACAGGCATGAAATAGAGAGGAACATCATTCGATTACGTGTATAGATGACAGTGTTAAGTAAGCAGAGAAAAACACTGCTTACTGACTTACTATATGTACTTGACTGTAAACTCCACTGCTATGTAGGAATACAATTTTTGAATTGAAAAATGGAGATGAAGTATGATCAGCGTTCTTCAGGAGAAACCTGATTAAATAAATAAATTATAAAAAAACAAATTGAAGTATTTCCAATTGTTTATTCCAGCCATTCATGCAAGAACAGCCGCTGAGCTACTTGTCTGTGTTTGTAAAGCGTCACAGAGCCATTGCACGCTGCATATCGTCTCTTTTGAGGACTAGGCCCTTGTGGTTACTGTAGCTTCGCTGTGACTCACATGGTGCCCAAAGCCATTAACACATATTTGTATCCCAATCTGTCAAATTAGGTCTACAGTTGGTTCAGCTCTGTGTGTGAGTCACATGTAGCAGGTTCAGCCATTTTGCAGTGCATTGTTTCCAGTATACTTTGATTTATTACACCAATCCACGTCAACAACAAAAATGGAGATTTAACCTGGTTACAGAACCTGTTAGAGGAGATACAGGTACAAGTTTTACTGTATAGATTCCAAAAACAGAATAAATGTGTGCTGCTGCAAAGCCTCAAACATGGTGAGCAAAGTAAATCATCAAATGCTTGTAAGTAAGTAGGCCCTCATCATGAAAAATGCAAACAGTGGCATATGGTGTGCCAAGCAGTGTCAGAGGCAATATAGCTGCAGCCCATGCACTCGTAAATCCATATCCATTACTGCCATTTCTCTTTTTTAAAGGCAGAGGTCAAGAGTTCAAATCTCGTCACACAGGAAACACCCCTCGGTGTCTGCTTCTGTTGCCATGGCAACTGCCTGCAGCTGCTGCGGCTGCTGCTGTTGTCTGACGGACAGATAAAAAAAAAGAGAACGAGAGAGTAGGGGCTGCTTTTATTGCTGCAGGTGCATTTTAATGCAATTTGACGCAAACTAGAGAGGAGTGACGCTCGCTTTTCTAGAGCACTGCAGGTCCCCAATCCTATCATACACCTGGACTATTACAAGTGTTTTTCCAACACATCGGAATGCATCTTATTTATATGCTCTAAAGGGGAGCATGTGTCCATGTGTTCCCTTTGACTCTGTGCAGCACCATAAATCAAAGAGCCACAACAGTATAATCAGGGCAGTCAAATAATCAGGACAGTCATATAGGCCAAAGCACCTGTAATTAATCAATTTGTTATATTAACACAGAACACTCTGAAAAGCTCCATAACAGAAGTGAATTGTGGAGTATTCCATTCTAGAATGTTCCAAAGCAATAAGCAGTTCAACAGAATAAATATATTAATAATTAATAACAGAGCAATTCTGTTCTAGAACACCATGATTGTAGAATTTTAACCAAAAGCTACAAAAAATATAACATCAGTAAAAATGATCGACAAGCTGAGTTCTGAATTTGGATTTAGATGATGTTGCAAAAAGTAAATTATTATTTATTCATCTATCTTTTAAAATATAAAAGGTCAAATTAATAAGAAATACAACATGGTTGTAACATATGAAGTGTCTCATGCTGCTAGCATATCCATGCATGCAGAAGGAAGTAGTAGTAAACCAGTGGGCCTTTAGCATGAAGTAGTAAGTGGAGTTGTTTCATCAATTTTAAATGTAACTTGAAGTGTATTTTTTATGTCAACAACCTCGACCTCAGTGCAAACCTCACAAACCAATGAGAAGTCTGAAAGAAGGGAGAAAAATACATTCAGGAAAAATATTTACTCAGTCATGAACTTAATGTGACCTAATTATGTTTGTATTATGCCTCAGCATGTGTTAACCTCCGTTTAACCGCATCACTGTAAGGCAGACACTCAGCTGCCGGGGATTTTAAAGGAGAACACACACACTCTGACATAATACACACTAATACAGCTATGTTTGTGTGTGTCCCACTGGAATACTAATTAGATTTTTTTTTAATTATGAGGGGACATGAAGTGAAGAAAGGTGGATAAAGTAACAACTCTAATATAGGTTTTAAGTGACTATTGAAGAAAAATGACTTCTGGCTTTTTTCTTCCTACAAATAAAATGCTGATCAGAATTTGTTTCCAATATTTAGTTTCACACTGACTTTATTTAATCCTCTGTTGAATCTCCTCTCCAACACACTGGCTGGAAAAGAAATATTAGCATATCTCCACTGGCAAATAAACAGAGCTATTAAACTAATTAATACTTAAATTAGCTGTTTGGAGTTTGTCATCTTCCCCTCACAAACTGTGTTCAAATTCAAAATTAATTTCCCAAAATGTGTTTTCAAATTAACAAGAGGGTTAATGCAGGGCTATTAGAAAAATATTTTTCTCACCATCCCATTAATTTAATTTCATGTTTAATTGCACTGCACCAGAAATGGGAATGATAACAATAATAATGATGGCAATATAAAAGAAAAAAAAAGGCAACCAATTAGCATTTGTGATTCTGACTGTGTGATGAATTATTCATGAAATCAGAGTTAACAAGACGCAGAATGAAGGGATCAGCTTGCCCACTGAGGAGAGATTGGTATAAAGACAGGAGACACCGCTGCCTTTTCTGAGAGGACACACATTCAGCCTGCTGCTGCTGCTTGGAGACAGCTCCACAAATCAGGTAGTTTTTTTTTTTTTTTTTTACTTGTATAAATCATTTTTATTTATTTGAAAAATATTTTTTTTTCAAAAAACGAGAAGTAACTTACAGTACTTTTATGATATTTCATTTTTGAAAATTACATGAAAAAATACTTGATAGCTACAAAAAAAAATATGCTTTTAAGTAACAACTTGTGTATTAGTAAATTAAAAAATATTTATTTGTCATTGCATGCTGCTGGCTGTTATTATTTTATTAACCATTATGAAAAACTCTTTTAGAGGCTTTATAGTCTAATGGGAGTTTTACATTTTCTGTGAAAATTGGTATTTTTTTAAAATGATACAGGCATTAATTCTGCTCCTCATTCAGCCCTGGAAAACTCTGACATCATTAAAAACTCCCTCAACATAGTAACTCTTCAATGAACTCGGCAGACGTCAGGACCCAGAACCCTCGGCGTGGCCGAGTCCCTCCGTGCGGTTCTTTCACAGTTCACAGGCATCTCGACCTAAATGCGATGTGACGGGAGAACCTTTACTGAAACAAACGGGAATATAGTATCAGGGAAGGCTGACCGAGCTGTGAACCAGGGCCCTAACACGGAGCAAATTAACATCAGCAAAAATAGCTCCAGCGTTTTCAGATCACTTATGTTCCAGGCAGCGAAATGCATCAAGTCCTGTCAGGTCATTTTAGCCTGCAGAAGCCTAACAAAAACAGGCCTGTGTGAGAGGGCTCCTTTGACCAGGCATCATCTTCAAACTTTGACCATTGAGCTGGGCCAGTTCTGAGGTGCTGCTGTTTGTGCCCTGCAGGCAAAAGTTCCCCTGGTCTAAGCTTTCAGTCCCACTATCATCCATCATGAGATCTCTTTTCTGATGTCTTCGGCTGAGCTGACGAGTCTAATGATGCCATCTTTGCCACTCTGCCCATCCAGGCGAAAGGAACGAGTGAAGAGGCTACCCTGCTATTAATACAGTTAGTTTGTAAGGCCACTTAAAGGCTTTTCCCTGCATCCCTGCTCTTGTTTATGCATTCTGATTGTGCAAGATCAGCATTTAAAGCGCACCATGAGTAGCTGTCAAACCAAAGTCTCTCCATCGCAGAGCCCAGACTGGACTGGTTAGGTGACAGCAGCAACATAGTAGAGCTTCATAAGACTGATTTCAAAGTCAGTCTGATTCAACACATTGACCAGCAGGGGTTTCAGACGAGTGCAAATCAAGTCTCGATTGGTCTGCAGATAGTATGTATGCATGTTTATGTAAGATGAAAGGCCACATTTGGTTGCTCCTTTTAACTGCTCTTTTTTATGTGTATGACATGTGCTAATATACACAAAAATCTTAATGACAAATTAAAGATTGATGTGATCCTGGATCAAATACCTTCTTACATTTCCAGTGTGATCTTGTTGTCCTCTTTCAGTCAAGCAGTGAATTAACTGATTCTCCCTCATTAAAGCTGCTGATGAAAAGAAAAAGCCACAAAACAGGTAATATTTAGACAAAGGGGCATTTGGTAAATGAACAAAATTAGACTTTCTCTCTCTCCACATCATCCAGAGGCTGAACCCTGTCTGATTTTGAGCTCTTCAAATGTGTGAAATGCTGGATATCTAAGCTGCAAATGCATAGCTTCACCCCAGAATGTGCATGTTTGTGACTAATTACAGATAATTCAAAGGCAGAAATACAGCCAGTTCAGGCCCCCAAAATCTTTATGTTGTTTCTATAGGACCAAATACTGAAACCAAAATATGAAAAGACATAACATGCACATGAGGAGAAAGACAGGCGGAGGTGTGAGATAGTCAGGCCCCCTCCCCACCCTCAATGCTTTACAGCCCATTAGGTCAGAGCAGAGCAGGGAGCACAGCTCTTAGGCTGGCGGTGTAATATTGGAGAGGACACAGCTGAGGAAAAGACCGGGGAGGTTTTTAAAAGCCTGTGTTGTTGGCTGTGTAGGTGAGGTGAGATGTCATTTCCTCTCACTGCCTGAGAGCAAAATCGCAGTGATATAAAAGCGTGCGGCTCCTCAGCAGCTGCTGAAGGGTGAAGGGACCTGGCGGGGAGCAGATGATGTGGAGGGTAAAGGATATTCTGACATCTGCACGGGCAAACAGAATGTGATAGAGCTGTTGCTGCATAGGAAGCCAGTTTGCAGTAGCAACAGTATTCAAAATACCAGCTCTAAAGCAACTGTGGGTAGTATTTTACGTTACAGCCCAATAATAACATGGTAATAGTGGAGAAATAGTTTCATAATAAAGCTGTAATAAAGAGGTAATACCATGTACTTACGAAGTAATAATCCAATATTAACATGGGTATATGGGTAATGTAATACGGTTTTAATTTAAACCGTTTTTAAGTTTAAATTAATTTTTCATTAAAGATTATTAATCTAAAACAAAAGAGGCTGTTTGCAACATAAAGGAGCACCAAAATATTACTATACTATTACTAAATATGTTGGTCTCATTGCTAAATGTGTTTCCCCACAATAGAGCTGATTCATGTTTAACAATGTAAGCTCTGTGAACACAGGATTGCTAAACTCTGAGTGAAAATTATGTTAGGTAGACACAAACCAACAGAGCCTAGTTGTTAGAGAGTGTTATAGCCTATTGAGGATGGCTGGGATACTAATACGAGGTTGGGTGACATAAAGTAAGATGTTATCAACATAAAGAGATACAGTCATGTAAAAAAAAAAAAAAAAGTTTTCACAGGACTCTTTTCAGTCCTGTGAGAAACTAAGTACACCCTTACTACTTCCATTGGAATTAAGAGTAAGTAGCAGCCAGGTGCTGCTAATCAAATGTACTTCATTAACTGATCATCAGCAAGTGTGAGCACCTCTATAAAAGCAGACGTTTTGGCTGTTTGCTGGTCTGCAGCCTTCAGGTGTGTGTTAACACAATGCCACAATCTTCCCAGGAGTGGACGTCCCAGCAAATTCATCCCAAGGTCAGGCCGTGCAATGCTCAGAGAAACTGCTAAAAACCCAAGAGCTACATCTCAGACTCTACAGGCCTCAGTTAGCATGTTAAATGTTAAAGTTCATGACAGTACAATTAGAAAAAGACTGAACAAGTATGGCTTGTTTGGAAGGGTTGAGAGGAGAAAGCCTCTTCTCTCTAAAAAGAACATGTCAGCACAGCTTAGGTTTACAAAGTTGCATCTGAACAAACCACAAGACTTCTGGAACAATGTCCTTTGGACAGATGAGACCAAAGTGGAGATGTTTGTCCATTATGCACAGTGCCACGTTTGGAGAAAACCAAACACAGTATATCAGCACATGTATACTAAAATATTCTAGAGTCAAATGTAAGGCCATCTGTCTGACAGCTAAAGCTTGGCCAAAATTGGGTCATGCGACAGTACAATGATCTCAAGGACACCAGTATATCTGGTGAATGGCTGAAAAAGAAAATAATCAAGATTTTGCAATGGCCCAGTGAAAGTCCAGACCTCAATCTGACTGAAATGCTGTGGCGGGACCTTAAGAGAGCTGTGAATAAATGAATACCTGCAAACCTCAATGAACTAAAGCAATGTAGTAAAGAAGAGTGGGCCAAAATTCCTCCACAACAATGTGAGAGACTGATAAAGTCAAACAGAAAATGATTACTTCAAGTTATTGCTGCTAAAGGTGGTTCTACAAACTACTAAATCATTGGGTGTACTTAGTTTTTCACAGGACTGCAGAGAGTCCTATGAAAACTTTCTTTTAACTGACTTGTAACTGACTTGTTATTGACATAGTGAAGCCATGTATAGACATACTATATCTGGGTTGGATGAAAACATGAGACCTCCGCCTCACCCCACCCCTTTCAGGCCATGACTGTCTCTGTGAGGCAGCTGGTCATCACATATGGCCATTAACCAAATGTTTTATGGTTTGAGGAAACCCAGGGAGGTTTTGTGCCAAATGATGGGATGTTTGCTGTGTTGTCATTATGATGCTGCATCCACCAGCTGGTTAGTTTAATTTAGCATGAAGGCTGAGGACTTTTCAGAACAAATATAAGTCAACAGTAGATTGAAGTAAGTCTGAGTAATTGTATATAAACCTTTAAACACCACTAGCACTAAAATCACTCTTTACCTGACTACAAGCACTTAAAAAGTTTACACAAAAACAAGCTTCTATATGTATTCAAAGTTTAGTTTTTCATCTTTTTAACCATTATCTGTTCAATCGTTAATTTCAATTCAACCTTAGAGGGCAACATAACAGCAGCAGCAAATGTAGTTTTTGCTGACCTCTAGTGGATTAACTGCCCGCCAAGCAGCAGTGCACCCTGGGACGTGTCAGGACATTGTGATTTCACTGTCAAATGTGTTTACGGTACAACAGAGCACAGGTCTGCACATAAAAAAAAAAACAACAGCAACACAAGTCGGTTACATCCTGTACCTCTGAGTCATTTTTACAAAAATTAAATGTGTGCAATGACTAACCGAACATTAAAGCAGCTTTCTCAACAACAAAAAAAAAAAGGTTGTTTTTTTTCCTTCTCTCAAAAGAAACCCTGCAGTGAGTAGCTCATCATTCTCCCCCATGACTCACACTGTATCTTTGCACTGCACGTTTCTGTCTTGTCATGTGCCACGCTGCATTTTCTGTGCATATATTCATATTTGCAACTCTGGAGATGTTTCACACAAATGCTGTATAATATATACCTCTGCTTGTCTCCAGGGGAATTTTGCTTTGCTTTCAAACATGTGACCCATTGCTGTTTGAGATGAGAGAAAAGTGAGAGAACAATAGCCCTTTAACACCATCTCTTTGTCCATTGCTTTTATGAAAAAAGCCTCTCAAAGCTCCTCTCTTCTCTGCACATTAGTATTATCTGAGGTGAGAAAACACCTGAGAACCAGAGGAGCTAGACTCTGGTCCAGGGTGCGATTTAACCCTGATTTCTCATGCCCAGACTTCTTTTCACACTTCGATCACAATTGCTAAGCCGACCTCAGGTCAAGCATCTGGAGATGCCCTCACCCGACTCCGAGGGGTAACACTGAGCATGCTCATAGCCTGGGTTTATGGGTCATAAACCAGCAGCACTAGCTGGAGACAGACACATGTGAACACGTGAAGTTGCACATGCATAGCAACCGCACATTTTCAGATTAGATAAGATCATATATAATGTAATGCCCACTCATTTAGACAAGCCAGCAGTGATAAACAGCTCATGTGAGCCATATGTTCTAACACCACATGTTGCAACTATACGTACAAGAGCAACGAGACTCACACAGAGCTGTAGGTGTCTGCATGCAGACTGACTGAAAATGCAGAAAGAGCCCAAACATGCCAGGTGGAATCAGAATCTGTTGCTCTGTGCCCTGCCGACATCGGGACCCCCGGTAAGAGGAGCTGGACGGGAAGGGTGGCAGACCTCAGTGTCGGCACTGCGGGGAATGCCAGGGGAGGTGAGGATCACACACTCAGAGCAGAAATAACAACTCAGACGGGCTCCTCTTACTGTATCTGAGAAAGCAGGGTATCAACATTTTCACATTTGAGTCAGTACTTTTACTTAAAGCTGCTCTAATCAATATACTGTATTTCAGCTGTGTTGCATTATGGGTCTTCATCTATTATAAAACGCTGACTCTACAATACTTGTGGAAAACAAATTTAAAAACAAAAACATCTTGAAACAGTAATATTTGTTAGGGAATCTTTCATATTTGTGGGGATATTGGACAAATAATAGACACTGACAAGCAGCTACAGTGCAGATTGATTAAAGAAACATTTGAACCAACAAAATTGGATCAAACTGAACACTGACGACCCTCTATTTATGCCCAGCAGAGGCACACTGGATTGATAATTTTCATTT
This sequence comes from Paratilapia polleni, assembly GCA_015106735.1. Lineage (NCBI taxonomy): Eukaryota > Metazoa > Chordata > Actinopteri > Cichliformes > Cichlidae > Paratilapia > Paratilapia polleni. Next base: position 11,573 of record VUQI01063852.1, read on the forward strand.
CCTCTTTTTTTTTTTTCCTTTAGAAAAGGAAGACCTCAGTTTGAACTTTGTGTCCTCGTGTTCTGCAGCCTGGAACTGCAGTCTCTTTACTTCACTGCTGATGATTTTTACATCTGCCCAAAGGGGAATCCCTCTCCAACCTTTTGAACTTTTGAACCCTTTTCATAATCAACCTGATAATGTCAAAAAAAAGTTTGCTGTCAGGCTATAACCAAAGCTATTTTTTTCTCCTAAAAAAAAAATCCAGCATAGAAAGTTTTTTTCCCCCTGCCATCAGGTAGGATCACATGGGGTAACTCTGAGGAGAAGGGGTTGCTGAGAGGTCAGTCACAGGCTGTACCTTGCTGTTATAGGGCACGTGTAACACTGTAATGACTCAGCGTGTCTCTGAAGACACCAAGGACCTATCGAGCTCCTCTATTCTAAGTATGCATAGTTAAAACATGCCTTCTCTCCCTTGTAAGATCAGCCACATGTGTAATGTCTTGTATTCAGAGTGACGTATGGAGAACAGTAACAACTACACATGGATTGTTTTAGTTTAACTGCACCCTAAATGGCTTTCAAAATGGATGTTGGTTTTGGTTGTGTTAGCCAGCACTCTATTGTCCTCAACTGAGCTTGCTGTGATAAATATTTCTGCATAAGATATCTGAGTCTCTTACATGTTTGCAGGATGTCCTTCCTGCAAGAGTAAACCTTGTCTCAGAAGATTTCCACAACAATAAACATATGAAACTACTTGAATGGGGTATTTTTCTGCTAATTTTAGCCCCATCGCCCACATGCATTCACACATTACTAATTTTTAAGGACATTTAGACAAGCTTATATTTCAGCAGGAACCCACAGTACAGGTAGACACATACAAGTATAAACTGTACACACGTGTTCACTTTTTAGAGCTCTGCAGATTACTGCATTCAGTAGGTATCAACTGCAACATTAATTGCATTGCATCAGTTAATGTCTTGTTTCTTTAATTTATGTGTGCTTTACAAAATGCACAATCATTGGGGTGAAACTGAGACAAACAGGCAGCATACCCAGCATTAATAAAACAGCGATCAACGTGCGATACACAGGGTATGAGGCTACATCGTTTTAGTCTTGTCAGTCCAAATGGACGTTTTTGCATGTAACTTCTATCCTGCTGAATTATTAAAGTGGAACTGAGGTTGGCAAGGGGTTCTCAAACTTTTGGGAGTTTCAAGGACCTCCTCATATTCCTAAAGCAGTCATAGCTGATTAATGTGGACTCGCACAAAAATTTTACTCAGTTTCCCACCAGCTTAATAGCTGCTAATAAACCAAGCTACACAGCAAAGGTTTGTTGCAGCCTGAGAGAAGTTATAAATAGATGACAGTGTTTCTGCTGGCCCAATGATAACATGGGCCGGTGTAACTGACACAATATACACCACTCAAAAAAACTTAAGAGAGCATTTGATCATCACAGTATGACACAAAGTCAGTTAAACTTCAGGGATGTCAATCTGTCCAGTTAGGAACCATACATTTTTGTGAATCCATTTCACCAGCTTTGGTGCAAATGAAAGTGACAACTGGAGAGGCAACAACAAGACAACCACCACAAAGGGAATGGTTTTGCAGACCATTGCTCTATCCTTATCCCTCCTGACTAATTTTTTTCTAGTTTTGCTTTTTGCTAGTGTTCTTATCAGTACTGATTGCATGAAAAGGTACCCACAGTCCATTTAGGTTGCACAGGTAGTCCAGCTCCTACAGGATGGCACACATGGGTGTGCCATCCTGTAGGAGAAGGTTTGTTGTTTCTCTCAGCAAAGTCTCAAGAGTGCGGAGGAGATACCAGGAGGTCGGCAGTTATATGAGGACAGCTGGACAGTGCCAGTATCTGCTACTTTGTGCATGGAGGAACAGGAGCACTGCCAGAGCCCTGCAAAATGACCTCTACTCATGTGCTGGCCAAACTGTGCGAAACAGATTCCATGAGGGCGGCATGAGGACCCGACGTCCTTTAGTGGGACCTGCACTCACAGCCCAGCACTGTGCAGTTTCAGTTTCACATTCTGTATTGGAGATTATTTATGCCTTTAGTGGATCGCGCTTGAATTACTCAAATTCTCCATTCACTCTTAACAAAACCTCCTTGGAGTGCCTGCACGTTGTTCAGAATAAGAAGTCCTGAATAACATCTATGGCCTCACAGATCTCTTTTAAAAAGCAGCTAAAAACTCATCTTTTCAAATGTGCTTTTAGGTATCTTTTCATCTTTATGTATTTGTTTTACTTTTTTTTATTAACTGGACAGATTGAAGTTTAACTGACTTAGTGTTATGCTATACATGCACTTTTTAACAATACAATTTTTAAAACCCAAATTTTATGACTTCTAGCTGAATATTTTGCTGACTCCTTAGCTGTATGTCATCTTGCCCCCCACTTTGAGATCCACTCGATTAAATCATCATTATCAGTCGTCCATCTACCAGGACAAAGCTCTATCCACCCTCCACAGATGTTGCTGTGTGTGTTTTGGCCTGATTTCAGCTCTGTGGCTTCAGAAAATGAGCAAAATACAAGCACTTTAATTGAATAGATAAAAAACCTCAGGCAAAAAACACCATTTGCACTTTGCATTGGCCTGTGTGTGTGTGTGTGTGTGTGTGTGTGTGTGTGTCTTTTACTTCTAGTTGTATCATGTTTGTTTAAGCGTTGTGTGCACACATCATAAAGTGGCTGACTGTCCCAAAGCTGTTGTGGTATCACTGTCCCAATGGCATTAGCATTTTACGTCATGGTGTCCCTTCCAACACCGTTTTATGAATATAAACAAGATGCATGTCAGAAAGACAATGGGTTCTGTGGAGAGCCGTCCTCATGTTGACCCGGGCTGATTCAATGTTCTGTGACCTGGATAGAAGAGGAGAGATGATCCTACAAGAAAGGATCATGGTGTTAGTGGCAACACAACACATGACTTTGCATACAGGACACACTGGTTATACCGAGTCATGTTTTATCCCCATTTTATTGTCTCAAAGTTTCATGTTCACGTGCAGGTTACCAGTACAGAGCAGCGATCGCTGCTGCTACTAAAGTGCACTCTCCTGAAATTAAAAAAAAAAAGCACTGGATAAAGTACATGTAAATTTAACCTTGTCAGTGCTGTTGCTGAGTGCAGCTTTATACACAATGAGTGTGAGTGCACACAGCAGCTGAACGAGTAAACTCTGAGACCACGAAGTCCATGAGGTTCATGTGGAAAAAAGAAAATCTGTTTTCAGAGCAATTTTTTCTGGTTTATTGGCATTATTTAAGATCTTTCTTGTTTCCTATTACATGCTTAAAGTCAAAACAGATACATGATATATGTATTTCAGTCCAGGATACTAGGACACTGGTTATGCACTTAGTATAATTCAAGTTATGCATTAGTTAGCCACCTTACCCCCAGACCCATGTTTCTGTGCTAACAATTAGTGACATCTCCTGACCTCTGGCAATAAATTACATTATAGAAAAACATGGATCATTAGTTATGGTTTACTGATGATCTTGCGGAGCAAGTAATGAGAAGAGTTTCAACATAATGCAGATGGAACCTGATGAGAATATTCATCAGTTTTGACCAGCATTTTCAGCTAGAATAAGCAGATGAGCGGCTTGATGTGGTTGCTTGGACTGACATGTTTGCTTGTTCACTTGATTAATGTCTGTTAGTCTCAAAACTAGCAGGGTTGCAGCAGATACATTTATCCATCTACCTAAAGACTTACAGTGAGTTTGGATTTTTCAGCATATAGCTCACATCAGATTGTCTTAAGTAGGTTCCTACCAATTTTATGATTAAATCCTTTCCCCTTTCCAGTACACTCACCAGCCACCTTATTAGGTACACCTTGCTAGTACTGGGTTGGACCTCATTTTCCCTTCAGAACTGCCTTAATTCTTCATGTATAGATTCAACAAGGTGCTGGAAATATTCCTCAGAGATTTTGGTCCATATTGAGGTAACAGCATCACACAGTTGCTGCAGATTTGTTAGCCTCACATCCATGATGAGAATCTCCTGTTCCACCACATCCCAAAGGTGCTCTATTGGATTGAGATCTGGTGACTGTGGAGGCTGTTTGAGTTCAGTGAACTCATTGTCATGTTCAGGAAACCAGTTTGAGATGATCTGAGCTTTGTGACATGGTGTGTTATCCTGCTTGAAGCTGTCATCACAAGATGGGTACACTGTGGTCATGAAGGGATGGACATGGTCAGCAACAAAATTCAGGTTGAGGCATTTAAACAATGCTCAGTTGGTACTAAAATACCCAAAATATCCCCCACACCGTTACACCACCACAACTACCAGTCTGAACCATTGATACAAGGCAGGATGGATCCATACTTTCATGTTGTTTACGCCAAATTCTGACCCTACCATCTAAATGTTGTAGCAGAAATTGAGACTCATCAGAGCCAG
>VUQI01063852.1:16051-28562 GCA_015106735.1 Paratilapia polleni
GAACTGCCTTAATTCTTCATGGTATAGATTCAACAAGGTGCTGGAAAGATTCCTCAGAGATTTTGCTCCATATTGACATGACAGCATCACACAGTTGCTGAAGATTTGTCAGCTGCACATCCATGATGGGAATCTCCCATTCCACCACATCCCAAAGGTGCTCGACTGGATTGAGATCTGGTGACTGTGGAGGCTGTTTGAGTTCAGTGAACTCATTGTCATGTTCAGGAAACCAGTTTGAGATGATTTGAGCTTTGTGACATGGTGTGTTATCCTGCTGGAAGCAGCCATCAGAAGATGGTACACTGTGGTCATAAAGGGATGGACATGGTCAGTAACAATACTCAGGTAGGCTGTGGTGTTTAAATGATGCTCAGTTGGTACTAAGGGGTCCAAAGAGTGACAAGAAAATATCTCCCACATCATTACACCACCAGCATGAACCATTGATACAAGGCAGGATGGATCCATGCTTTCATGTTGTTTACACCAAATTCTGATCTGATCTAATCACAGTAGCTCCGCTACATTCAACCCATAGCATCTGCTTTATTCCAAAAGCTGTTAAAAAGTAGTGGATGAATTATAGTAGAGTGGAACTTGAGTACTCAGCAGTACAGCCTATGGCAGGCCAGCTTGCAAGATATGACAACCAGCAGATGGACAGAATCCCCCTCAGGTTTGACAAAGGAGAGATGTGCTGCCTTCTTGAGAATATTCACGAGCAACAAATAAATAAAACAGGACAGGTCTGCCATGAGAAATTTTAGCCCTACTATTTCCCTTATATACACAAATGATACTCTCTCTCTTCCTTCCTCCCCCACCTTCATAATATTGACCTTTAAGACCTCCCCACTCCTTTTCTCACTATCAAAGTCCTTTTATCTCTCTCCTTCCCTCTGGTTGTTTCTGGTGAGCTGTGAGGACTGAGAAGAACGTGTCTGAGGGATGTGGGAAAAAAAACTCAGGATCATGGGAAGGTGTGATGGCAGGAAGTTGTCGGGACCTCAGGGACAAAAGAGCATGACCTGACCAAGGGGAAGAAAAAAACAAAACAACCCTGCAGCAGCAACAGAAACAGTCGGGATAATCTCTCTCCTTCCTCCTCATCCTCATATTTTCAGAGTAACACTCTCATTCATGGCTGAAAGAATCTGCAAGTCCAGTGGCTGCAGTGGCTCTGCTGGGTGCAAAGTAAGAAACGATGTGCTACAGCTGCACACATAACCACTTACCTCCTCTGGTGTGACACTCTGTTAAGTTACATGCGGCACACAAACATCTTCTAAATAGGGATCTCAGGGTGTTTTAGCCTTTATCTACTCGCAGTTAATTAATCTTACTTTCATCTGATCTGATACCTGCGAGAGGCAGAATCCTGCTTACTCTCATCTCATCTCTTTTCTCCACTCCTCTCCTCTCCTCTCTCTTTTGCCTCCACCAATTGCCTCCATCCTCGCTCTAAACAGGCCCTGGTACAGCACAGTGCCTGTGTGCAGCGATGCTGAGGGAGGTCGCCGTGCGGTCACTGCATAAAGCCTGGTCGCATTGTGACTCGAAGCTGCAGAATGTGCCATGGTGCATTAGCACAGTGCCGCCTGGCTGAGCATGAGGCACAGAAAGAGAGGAGGAGGAGGGAAAAGAGGGAAAGCGAGAGGAGGAGGAGGAGCTATGCAATGGATTAAGAGGCAGAAAGAGGGGGAGCCAAAAGAGGGAGGAGAGCCAGAGAAAGAAGGAGGGGAAGAGAGAGTAAGAGGAGAGAGAGGGAGAGCTGAGAAGGAGGAAAGTGAGGGCATCAGCGCACTTACACAAGCAGAGTTTGGAAGCCCCAGGGGCACAGGGTCCTTGTAAGATGGCTCATCAAATATGAAGGCAAATTGGGGGTGTGTTTGCTCTACTCCTCATCTACTGCTTCTCTCTGTGTTCTCTCTTTCTTTTCCACAGTGTCAGTTTATTACTTCTTAACTCTTTAAGACTCTCTCCTCTCTGTTTCTCAATCACTCTCTTGTTCACTGCTTCTCCTCTTCATCGCTTCTGTCTCTTTTTTAAACTGTCACTCAAACTTTTCCACATTATTTTTTTTTCCATAAAAACTTGTTATGCACCAATTTTCCTCTTTTAAAAAGGCATCTAAATTAAAGAAAAATCTTTTCAGTAAATATGACAAAGAGGCTCTCATTGTTTTACAATTAAGTCAACATTTTCCAAACCCACAGTGCGTCTTTTTTGCATGCACAGTTCACTTAGCTGTCATCAAATTAACAGTTTCCCAGTAATTTCAGCCAATCTGCACTATCTACCATTAAAATGTCAAAGAAATAATCTTAAAAAAAGAAAAGAGATTGAGAGGATATGATGTTTTACATGTAACAATGGAGAAAGTTATAAAATATTCACTATAGTATTTTTTGTGCACGTTTTTGAGTTTCTTCCATTTCTCTGCACTGCAGCATGACAGACAGCGGGTCAAGTGCCAAAAAGGAGCTTGTATTGTGAAACCAATAAAAACAGATGGGATAAGAATGGATGATGTAATGAACCAATGGGAGAGCCAGCTGTGAGGCTGCTGGGATATGATCTAATTTTCATCCTCACCCTAAGCAGGTTTACACGGCTCTGATCAGCCTGTTGCTAATCTGCACTGCACCAAATGGATGAGCTGTAGCTACACATGTGCATTCACAGGTTTCACTGTGTTATTTTAATGCAATGAGCATTTGAGAAGAGTGGAGGGAACATTTGAACTTAGAATAAAAAAAAAAAAAACTCTGGCCTATATTTGCTGCAAACTAATCTCCAAACCATCATATGTCAGAAAGCTCTTATGATTAGGGGCTTTTCATTTGATTCAGTTCAGTTCAAATTTGTTTAGTCATCTGAGGGCACGCACTACATAGTAAGGTCAAGACCTTACAATATTAAAGAGTGAAACCCAGCTATTTTACGGAGAACACAGACTGAATTTGACAGCACATAACAAACATACACTCAGCTGTCAGAAGGAAACGGTCATGCTGGGGGTCACTGTCCAGGGACTTGTGCTGAAAGTCAAACATGAAAGAGCTCTACAGTAAAGTCTCCACTCAACCTCCATGGCATGTGACCGAGGTCAGAGGAAGCCGCTGAGGCCACAAGGGGGCTGTGCTGCTCTCTAACGATTAATCCGCACATACTGGCGCGCACACACAAAGACTGTTCATACATTAACACGCACACACAGGAGGTTCACATGTACTCACTGTTTCTGCGCACACAAACCTACGTCACTAAAGTAGCTGAAAGCTGCAAGGCCATGTTGTGACAAAGGCAAAAGCTCTGGGGGGAACACAGGGAGTTGTGGCTCGTCCTTGACCCTTCACCGGACCTTGATCGCTTTAACAGGGAACGACACAGTGTGAAAGCAGGAGTCACAAATGTAAAAAGTTCAATTAAAAATTAGTTTAAGCTAATTAAGGGAAGCAATGATTTTTTTATCATTATACTAGGGGGAAAGCTCTGAAAGACGTCAGTAAGAAGCCAGAGTGGGAAGTGGGAAGTTCTTTAACAAATACGAAGCAAAGAAATCCTCACTGACTGACTGTGATATTGATGGTGATGTGAATGGTGATGGCTGTAATACTACAGCTGTACACGTTTCCTTCACCATCATTTACTGTATGTGTGTCAGTTTTCCCGGGTGAGGCAGCCATATCCACAACCACACAACTGAAATTAGGTAATATTCATCCACTCTCTACACACACATAAGTTAGACTAAGGTTTAAGATTCCCCACTCTCCCACATCAATACCACATTTAAGCTCATTTTTGTTGCAGTCACTGGAGTTGCATTGTACACATTTAGTTTGTTTGGTTTAGTTATTTTTGGTTCATTTGTTGCAACACTGAAGACTAGACTGTACCCTAAATGATGCCACAAACATTTGGTTTACAGTGTTTTCTCATTGATTTATACACTATATGGATAAAAGTACTGGGCCACCTACGTATTACACCTACAGGAGCTGCTCAGCCATGGAAACGCATGCCATGAAGCTCCCGGTGCACAGTTATTTTTGCTGATGTTAATACCTGAGGGGGTTTGGAGCTCTGCAGTTATTGAGTCAGCAGAGGGTTGGCGACTTTTACGCACTGTGTACCTCAGCACTCAGCGTTTATGTGGTCTGTCACTTCATGGCTGAGTTGCTGTGGTTGATAAATGCTTCCACTTTGCAATAACACCACTTACAGTTGATCGTGAATATCTAGGAGGGAAGAAATTTCGCAAACTGACTTGTTGCAAAGGTGGCATCCTGTTACAGTACCACACTCTAATTCAGTGAGCTCTTTAGAACGACCTATTCTTTCACAAATGTTTGTAAAGGTAGACTGCATGGATAGGTGCTTGATTTTATACACCTGAATTCAAAGATTGGCCCAATACTTTTGTTCATATATAGTGTATACATTTCATTAATTACCTGTTCTCCATCTTTTGACTGACCTACCTGATGCTGCAGTCCTTTCTGGTTGTACTAAAGAGGAGGCTGATGGTTGAGCTAGTTAAAAAGTTGATCAAACCATCTGTTGTAGCAGCATGGGGGGGTGATATGGTTGCTTTGTATTGAATTTAGTGTCCCTGTGGGTTTGTTACTCATTTTATTTGTTGTGCATTTTTGAACTAATGCAATAATTTGGGATAAAATAAAAGCCTTTTTTTCATCTGTGCCTGTGTATCTTTTGACTGCTTGGTCCCTTACACTGGGGAAAGTACTTTTTAAAAGAGGAATGAAAGGAATAAAAAAAATCCCATCTAACATAGTTGAAATGTGGATTGGTCATGAGTTCCATGATCCCACCACAGCAGGCAAATGGCTTGCCAACTCTCTGCATTTCTTTGCCAGGATCTGTGTTGTGGTAAAGTTGGCTCCAGTAGATTCTTTGATGTTTCTTTCTTCTAACTGTTGCCAGAGGGTCTTCTTAAAGCTCTGTGTGTTGTGTTAAATGTTTTCTATTTTCAGGCTGTGTTTATTCATTAATTTTTTCTATCTTACTGTCAAGAAAATCTCATCAAAAGAACAAAACCAAACAATTAATTTTAGTTAAAAGTACTGTCTGTGTAGTCAAAACCTGTTGTAGCTTTTTCCTTTCTTGTTGACCTCTCTTATTGTCTAAAAACTATTTAAAATATATTAACCCACACAATTGCACTGGGGGCAGCAGGATGGTGCAGTGGTTAGCACTGTCACCTCACAGCAAAAAGGTTCCTGGTCTGCTGCGGCCTTTCTGGCTGGCAACCTGACCCTAAGTTAGATAAGCAGTTAAGAAAATGGATGGACAGCTGCTCTGAGTCACATGTTTCTTTATTACCATTAAGATTCATGCCTGTGGCTCAGGATGTACAGTGGGTCATCTACTAATTGGAAGGTTGGTGGTTTAATCCTTGGCTACTCCAGTCTGCATGCCAAAGTATCCTTGGGCAAGATACTGAACCCCGAGTTGCCTCCAATGCATTCATCAGAGTGTGAATGTGTATGTTAGATAGAAAGCACTTAGAGAAGCATAGAGCAAAGTGCTTGTGTGAATGAGACATGTTGTATAGAGCGCTTGAGTGCTCGAGTAGAAAAGCGCTATATAAGTCCATTTACCATAAATTGGACTTTGTTTACATTGGCCACTGTACAAGAAATCCCAAAAAGTTATTTTTTACAAAAATATCCTGCAATTAGAGCGGCAAGGCTGAGATGGCTTGGACATGTCCAGAGGAGGGACCGTGGATATATTGGACAAAGGATGTTGAAGATGGAGCTGCCAGACAGGAGGAAAAGAGGAAGACCACAGAGAAGGTTCATGGATGTAGTGAAGGAGGACATGCAGAGGGTTGGTGTGACAGAGAAGGATGCTGGGATAGGGTGAGATGGAGGCAGATGATCCACTGTGGTGACCCCTAAAGGGAGCGGCTGAAAGAAGAAGAAGAATATGGCCTAAAACATTAAAATTAATGCAAAACCTTGTGTGTTTCTAATTTGCTCATTTTCAGACACTGTAAACTCACTTCATTATTTCTGTCATGATACGCAGTTCTCCACAGCACATACTGCATGGGTCCACTGAATTGTACTCTGTCACATTCACTTTGGTCAGTAGCTGTGATCGGTGAGGCCCACTGCCACAGAGACATGGAGACCATACAGTAACTGTTTAATTTATATCGGCCTCACATGTGGCCTGCGCGGCATGAGCAAGATCGATCTACTTTACTAAGGCCAAGTGCCAGCAGGGAATAGTAATGAACTGTCAATATGAGCACACCAGGGATGTATGAGGAGACAGCTATGGACTCTGCATGGGAGGGTGGAAGTATCCACTCCACCATGCCTGCAGCCACTCATCTGCCTTTATCTGTCACAAGTTATTACACTCAGACATAACTTGTACTGTTGAATATGATATGAAGAACTTTTAGTTTCAGTTTTATTCAACAGATAAAAGAATAAGTAGCTTATGTAGTTTTAAAGTGGAGAATAACCAGGCCTGCACAACGTATGAAAGCATTGCTCAATGTTGCTATAAATCTTAAATGTGTATGTTAACTAAGCACTGAATAGCCTTTGCCCCTTAAATAGAAAGCTGACATAAATGCTTTTGAAAATGGTTTTATTGGATCTTTGTACTTATTGTACGTGTTCGTATCGTGATAAAGATGAAAACACAGTTTATTTTTAATTTATTTATAATTTTGAGATCGCAGTACTTCATTCTTTGCTACCTCCAGGATAACTATTGTTTGCTTGAATTCATTTAATATTTTTGACAGATGAGTAACTTAAAGTTTAAAAGGTTGCATACACATGCGTGTGCGCCAGTGTCCAGCAGTAGGCTACATCAAATCTTTAAATCAGTTCCGCTTTGACCGACTTCCGCTGAAAAATACTAAACATTTTTGCATCAGTAAAACTAATAATTCAGTATATAACAGTGTATAACAGTACAACATTTTTTTTTCTTTACTGTGACGGACTTGTCGTAAAACAGGGTTGATTTCCAGGTTACATTTCCATGGCAACCATGGGACCTGTCAACAAACCCGGAAAACGGAGACGTGAGAGATGTAAAAAAGGGTAAATAACTTTATTAATACTGTAAGCCTGTAGGTTATTTTCAGTGCATATACACCTAAAGTCTAAAGCTATACCGTGCTTTGGTTAAGCTGGCTGCTTTAAACGTTATAATGAGCTTTTCATTATCAAACCATCACACACTCAGAGGTTGTTGCGCTGTGGCCAGACAACCTTTTATAGCAGTGGGCTAATAGCAACTTTAAAAAAAAAAAAATCTAAGGAAATGTTTAGTTTAATTCTCTCGAGTGTCTTAAGCTTACTTCTAACTGCATTTTTTTTTTTTCTTTAATTTTGATTAATTTTGCAGGAAACAGTCCCACACTGTGCTGGGCAAGCAGATGTCCCCAGCTGTGGCTGCTGGGAAGCCAGAGAAGTCTGCTGTCAGTGAGAGGCAGAGTGTGCTCTCTCTGAACCAACAGGTACATCACAGCCAGGGCAAAGACATGGTGCTGGTAGCGGTGTGTTTATCCGTTTCCAATAAAGAGCTGAGAACAGTAACGCCGTTTATTTACTGTCTACAGTACATACAGGAAATACTACATGTTGCTACATATGTAGAAACTGCTACAAGTACATGGTGTTTAATTTTTTTACTTTTATAAGTCTCAGCAGCAACTCAGTATAGTATGTATGAAAGCACTGACTGATACATTATTAGTTTCTTACAGTGTAGAAGTTGAAATACCATTTAAAAACCAGTAAAAGTGCCAACAGCTTGGTTTTCCACATCCTGGAAGGCTTAAGCGTGCCTGTAATAATTAATGATAATAATAACAAAGTTGTGTGGGTTTTATTAAACTTCTCCAAGTAACACACAAGTATTATTATTGTTAAACACATCCAATGGTAATTCAGAACAGCACCATAGTTGCAAAAATGAGACAAACAATAGGAGAAAAAAAATATCTAAAAATGAAATGAAGTATGTAAAAAAGAAAACTATAATATAAATATAATTAACTTGGTTAAAACTACCTAAGGTGAATCACTGTATAATGCAGCTAACTTAGAGTGGTGGTTCTCAAACTTTTGGGGGCCAGGGATCTCTTACAGGGGACAAAATTTTCCAAGAGCATCCTCATAATCCAAACTAAAAATTTAGCTGGTTTGGATCAGATGATGTGGAGTGATTCAAATGTTTGCCGGGGCTCACCAGCTGGCTAATGAAACAAGCTAGGCAACAGCAGGAACAGCTTGCTCCTGAGAGAGGTGAGTGATTTCTTAACAGACTGAGATTAATGTGTCAGAGGGGTTGTTTTGGGCCCAAAGACAACGTGGAAAGAAGTAATAGACAAAATATGGTTGTTTTATTGGCATGAATGGTCCCCTTTAATTTTGAGGACCTCTTAACTTTAAAGTCGTTGACCCCTAGGGGGACCTTGCTTTCAGAATCACAAGTCATACAGTTGTTTTGGGTTTTTTTTTTTAGCTTTTTAAAGGATTGAAAGTTTATTTTCTTATACATAAAAACATCCAATTTAATTATCTAATACTCAAATAGGAATTGCATTCTTATTACTACCCACTGATGCATTTTGTCCAAAAACTCTTAACAATACTAAAGTTGTTAGAAAAGATGTTCCCAAGGTTTAACATAGTTTTGATTTGATGTACAAACATTACTATCCAAATGCATCACTGCACGAGATGAATCAGGGAAAGGAAAAACAAGTAATTTAAGTATCCAGGCCAGGACCCTGAAACTGGAAGATCTAAATGGAAATAGCTGTTATTAATGTTATTAATCACGTCTGCAGTGACATCAAAATGTCCGCTGTAAAAAAAGACCTCGTTGCCATCAGTTGCCTCGCCATGTCATTTTGAAAGAAAGGTTTTAAAAGTAAAAGCATAAAGTAGAAGACGGTGTTAAGACTATAAACTTTATCCTCCAGGGTCTGCCGCCGCTCCATGTGGCCTGCCTTTATGGCGAGTTGGCTGCTGTTCAGCTCCTGGTGGAGTCCAGGCGAGAGTGGATCAACAGCAGTGATTCCCAGGGTCGCCGGCCCCTTCACATGGTCCTGTCCTACCGGAGCGTCCCCAAAACCTCCGCCTGTCTCAGATACCTGCTGGAACATGATGCCGACGTCAACGCGTAAGGGGCCTTTCTCTGTGAAATGTTCAGTGCAGGCAGCTGTATTTTCTATTTTGGGTTACTTTATAAATATAAATTTGCTCATCTGGAATTCTTTTGACTAAGCATGCGCTCAGCTGTTGCTTACATGAAATTCAAATTACCAAAGTAAAGCTTTTTAAAAGAGATAATGATTGTAATGATGATGATGATTACGATGACAAAAGTAATGGTAATACCACCCACAATGATGATGATGACAATAATGTAGATAATGATGATGAAGCTGAGACTCTTTTTTACACCAGTACCACAGACTTGGGGCAGACCCCGCTGCACCTGGCCGCCTCTGAGGGCTTCCTCGACTGTTCAGAGATCCTCGTGAAGGCTGGGGCAGATGTTCTGGTCAAGGACAGCTCGGGACAAACACCTCTGGACTTAGCCTGCATCTGGTGCCACAGGAAGGTGGCGAGGTAGAAAGAGCTCACACCAAAATAAAAGCTGAAACAGTTCTAGTTAAAACTACTTTCTTTAAACAGATCTCCTGTGTGTGCATGCAGGTACCTGAAGAGCTGCATCTGGCAGGCAGAGAAGCAGGAAGAAACGGAGCAGAGGATGCTGGTTCAAGCTTTATACACTGATCTCGTGGATATGGCCAAACAGAGTAATCTCAGCAAAAAGGTTAGTCTAGGATGATGTAGAAAATAAATGAGTCAGCTTTTTGGGGCAATCTGATGGTTATGATGCCAAAATTAAATAGAATCCAAAGAGCATACACATACAGTATGAACATATTGACCTAAACTGGCTCATAAAATATACAACTGCAGCTTACATGAGGTCGGGGGGCCCTGTTGTATAAAGCACCACCAGCCACACCTGTCACCAGCTGAGAAATTTACAATTTTGATAGTTTTATGGGGTGCATATTGTGATTGAACCAAAGTGTAAAATTAAAACAGCTTCAAATGAGAAACTGCCATGCTGCCCCACCCCCCCGGACTTCAAATTCTCAATATGCAAACATACTATACCGATTGCACTTTCTCCATTTCCATCACCAGACACTCATCGATGACAAGATGGCAGAGTGGGCAAACAAGAAAGGTTTGCCCCTCCTGAAGGATTTCTCCCCCAGGGTGCAGGTGAGCAAGTATCACGCCAAGTGCTTCTTAACAGATCAGAGCAACTCCAATTCAAAACATACCGAGGACCAGTATGAGCAGCAGCCAGAAGGCCCTCAGGAGGACAGGAGCACGTCTCCTAAGCAACCTGCAGCCTCATCCCTCAGGCCGTGGGCCATCTTCACAGGCCTCCAGCCAGAGAAACCCCTCATAGAACCAGACCTCCGTGGCAGTGTCACCATTTGGAGGGACAGCTGCAGCAGGCAACTTCAGTACACCACCAAGTGGGACAGCACGCCTCGCCCCGCTCCTAACTTGCCTTTGGATGTCCTTGAGAGGGTGTTGTTCCCCAGAGCCTTCCCTTCCAGGATTGCCTGCCCTCAGCACTTTGAACCACAGAACATTGTGGAGGTCAAGCATCGAGGATGCCCTCAGGACCAGAGCACCTCCCCCTGGACAGAGGTGGCCATGCATCTGGCTGAGGTGCTGGAGCTTGGACACTACTGAGTTTCCCAGTCTGTACTGAAGATGCTTCATCTAGACCTGAAATTGGTGAACAGGCTCAGAAGAAATGCATTAAAGCTCATGTGCCACTCAAATGGTTTATAGTTTATCAAATGGCTATACGCCAAAGGCATTAAGGGGACCTATTATGCTCATTTCCAGCTTCACATTTTTATTCTTGAATTCCACTAGGGTAGCTTTGCATGACTCACAGTTCATAATGATCCTTATTTATCTTATACTGAGGATTAGTGCAGCACCTCAATTTATCCTGTCTGACACAAGCCATTTTACCTCCTCTCTATTTAAGGCCACCCTCCCTTTAAGCCAGCTTTCTGCTGATTGGCTGCCCCTCGTCAGCAGGTTCAAATAGCACATGGCCATAACCAGAGATGAGTGCCTGAGATGACCATATTAGGGATATCTGCTCCCATTAACAGCATACAGAGCCAAGAGCAGAAAAAAAAACTCTCTGAACAGTATTTAGAGCAGTCTGAAACCTGAGCTTTTAGCTCATGGGAATCAATTGTACATACACTTGTTATCCTAAACATGTTTAATCTGAGTGTCCACCACTCTAACAGTGTACACAGTATAAGATGGAAATAAAATACAGAAAAGAAAATTCCCCTTTAAATGTTTTTAAATCAAGTTAAGGAAAATCCTCATAACCCATGACCCTGAAATGGGTAAGCGGTTAAGAAAATAGATGGGATGGTTATCTTCAGAACTTTTAGCAGGTATAAACAGGTATGAAACAGAACCTTCTCTTTCAAAATATCCAGTCACCCCACAGTGGTAAATGTTCTTTATACTGTCCACGTTTTAAACCTTAGAGGTTCAACAAAATGCCTACAATGTTTCTCGTTCTCACACACACACACACACACACACACATTTGGTGTCTTGCCCAAGGACATTTCAGCATGTGGAGGGACTGGGGATTGAACCTGCGATTAGTGGACAACCCACTTCACCACCTGAGCCACAATCTCAGCTCAAAGTGACAAAATTAAAAATGCCACCCACTCCAGAAGCTGAATCTACAAGAGCAGGGTGAACAGAGGGGTGAAAGAAAGGTGAGAACTGGGTGAACTGGGTCACCTGTCACAGGTGTATCCCTGCACTCTCGCTGATCTCCCCCAGGGAAGTGAATCGGGATCCAGGTGAGGGCTTGTCAACAGCATTAGTGTGAACTGCGAACTGCGGCCTGTCAGCTGAAGATGTGTATATGTGTGTGTCTGCACGGGGTTGCGGTTTTTCCTTTTTCCTTTGAATTCATGAAGCACTTCACACCCTGATGGGGGTCAAAGTGCACACTAGCATCAACTTGGTGCACTCTCTGTGACCAGGCCACATGGGATCTGGATAAGAAAGCCATCTGGTCTGACACAAACGCACTCTTGACAGGTCAGGGTGTGACAACGGTTAGAAAATCCATCATACTCCAAATAACATTTAATACGACTGGGAGCTATAACCTGATTTAACTGTAAATGATGAACATCAGTAACTGTCTTCTTGCTTATTTCAGCCTATAAAAATAACCCTTTAATCCAAAGTTATTTTGACAAAATCTTTAATTACACAGCTGTGTGCATACCAGCCTACAATGAATCACAGTGGCTAATTGGTAAAAGGATTTTCAGCCTTTTTAGTGTTTCTCCCATGATACCAGACTGAGCAGCTTTGTCCCCGACAGGTGTAAC
>VUQI01063853.1:0-16229 GCA_015106735.1 Paratilapia polleni
CCCCCCCGGGGACACTCTCTACCACTTCATCCAGCTTACTCCAGAATTTCTCTTTCTCTTCTAACTGACATCCAACCCGTGGGGCATACGCACTGACAACATTCAACATCACTCCTTCGATTTCTAGCTTCAAACTCATGATCCTGTCTGACACTCTCTTCACCTCCACAACACTATTCACATACTCTTCCTTCAAGATTACCCCTACTCCATTCCTCTTCCTATCTACACCATGGTAGAACAGCTTGAATCCACCTCCAATGCTCCTGGCCTCGCTTCCCTTCCACCTTGTCTCCTGCACACACAATGTATCTACCTTCCTTCTCTCTATCATATCAGCCAGCTCTCTCCCTTTACCAGTCATAGTCCCTACATTTAGAGTCCCTACTCTCACCTCCACACTCCTGCCTTTCCTTCTCTCTCTCTGCCTCCTAACACGTCTTCCTCCCCTCCTCTTCCTTTGTCTTCGGCCAACAGTAGTACAGTTTCCACCGGCACCCTGTTGGCTAACAGCACCGGAGGCGGTCGTTGTTAACCCGGGCCCTGACCGATCCGGTATGGAAATCACATTCTTAATGATCTGCATGTTTGATTTGGCAAAGATTTTACGCCGAATGCCCTTCCTGATGCAACCCTCCCCATTTATCTGGGCTTGGGACCGGCACTAGGAGTACACTGGCTTGTGGATAGGGGTGCTCATACACACACATAGGTTTGTTTGGCTATCTTTATGAGGAGATTCACTGATATTAATACATAAAACCTATTTCAAACCTATAACAAAGTTAACACCTAAAAAGGCCTCTGAAAGAGATGCAAAAAAATAAAAATAAAAAATAAGAGTAGGCCAAATAGTTAACTAACTTTTACAAAATGTCATCAATCTTATGTGTCAAACTGCTTCTGTGGCAAATTACTTTGCTTTAGTCAATTCTAGAGAAAGTTACAACCCACAATCTGCTTGTTCTGCACAGCCAACTTTAAAACAGGCACATTCACACACAAATCTTGTGATCTCAAAACTTTAGATTCAACCAAATTCATATTGAATTTGAATGAACTTGGTTATTTCTGCAGAAAAAATGTGTATAATTCAAGGCAAGTGTTTTTTTTAATGTTTATCGGTTTTATTAACATTGTAGCTGTATAACATTTAGGCATTAAAACAAAATGATGAAATATAATCCTTTCAAAATAAAGAGAAAGGTGACCATTCTGACAAGATAGAAATGAAACAAATACACATCAAAGAGCAAAATACAAAACACAAGTGAGATAAATAAGCAAACTATACTAACCATAATAAATAAAGGTTATTCAGATTAATTTTGCAAAGTAAACTAGCTCAGTAGCAAACAAAATGGAGTCTCTCCTCACAGTCACTAGCCCCCCAAACACATTTTTCACTTGCAACTGTATTGCCTTGTCCAGTAACAGAATTTATCAGATTATTCAAAACAAAGTTTGGATTACTCTGACTCCCTCTCATCACCTGTAAGCCTACACACCCCGTCTTGACATTTGGACACATCGGTTTTCCCTCTTGACCCCAGGCCTCGTAGTCCAGTTCCTGCCTGTCCACCCACAGCCAGTCCCCAGAGAAGAAGTGCAAACCAATCCAGACATAATCTGTGGTGTCCTGCTTATTCAACTCTCTCTGGATCAGCAGCATCTCAGTCTCAGACGCCACACTGGCCAGGTCATCGTGGTGCTCCCTGCAGTACTCCAGAGCTTCCTCCCAAGTCTTTTCCTCCCTTACAACTACTGCTGTGTAGCAGAAGAAGGAGAAGACAGAGGAAGGAAAATCACGCCATGTGTTGTTATAAATAAGACCGTTGATTTGATCTGGTGTGTTATCTGGTTGACCTTGTCCCCAGAAAAACCTGGACACCTCTCCACCTCCTGACCACATCCATTTGGTGGCTGTGTCTGTGGAGTTCTTTTCCAGTCCTATCCAAATATAGTCATTGACATTGCCGAGCTTCCCAAGTTCGAGGATGTCGCGTTCATTGCTGACAGGGGCCAGGTCTGTGTAGTACTGCCGACAGTAACTCTGAGCATCACGCCAATACTTTTTCTCCTGAACGTAAACATATTTGCTAAAAGTTCCAGGCAAGCTTAACAGGAGCAGGATGCAGGTGAAGATTTGATCCATTGTTTTCTTGTTTCAAAGAGTCCTGCAGAGCAGTGAAGGCCTAAAGAGGTTTGGTGGTATATGACAGAGCTGTGAGCCTTTTGTCCATCAGAAAATATTTGCATTGGACGTCACCATCATTCACTGAACCGGGAACCAAGTGAGAACTCACAGCCGCTGGTCACAAATTTTAAAGTCTTATTTGGGTAGTACATTTGTATACACACTGTAAATTCCCCCTCTGAGCCATAGGAAATGATTCTAAAGTAGGGAAGCCGTTAAGCTTTTGAATAGTACATGATTTTTTTTTTTTTTTTAATTTTGCTAATTACTAAAAAGATTAAAACAATGCATCCTTTCTAAATTGTCATAGAAGCTTTAAAAAAAAATCAGAGAGACCTTTGTGAGACAAAAAATGTGTAAACATGTCCCATATGAAATATAGGAATACTCTCACATATATTCTCACACCGGTTGTCTGAAGAGCTAATTCGTATTGATTAGCAGAAAACTTTTACTTTTGTTACATGGTCTTCTTCTGGGGTTCCTAGTATGAAAGTTCCTTTGGAAAGATACTTGTTTAAAAAATGAATTTGCTTAAGGCAAAACATAGTACTTGCTTGACTTCACATGGGATAAACAAATTTGATTTTTGTATGACAGGAGGAAGTAGTTTTTCATATTGTTCCTGGAGAAACAAATTTAGAGGACAAGAGAAATTTAAAGAGGACTAAAGGAAAACTATCATCATTGTTTACATGTTAATTTAATGTTTCACACATTTAAATGTTGGTTTGTTTTTTATATATGTATTTTTTCCTACTTTTTTAAACATTCTTTCTTTTCATTTAAATATGTGATTTGTTTAATGACTAATAAAACTACAATGAGACTGGTGGTGTTGCTGATATTTGATGTGATGTGTATATTTAAACACAGGATCCAAAAAGATGTAACAGTTGTCACAATTGATGGTGGGTAGATTAATGGTTTGCCTTTGTTCTATACATACAGTGCCTTGAAAAAGTATTCATACCCCTTGAACTTTTCCACATTTTGTCATGTTTGAACCACAAACCTAAATGTATTTTATTGGGATTTTAGGTGATAGACCAACACAAAGTAGCACATAATTGTGAAGTGGAAGGAAAAAGATACATGGTATTCAAAATTCTTTAATAAAAATCTGAAAAGTGTGGCATGCAATAGTATTCAGCCCCCCTGAGTCAAAAAAAAACAAAAAAAAAACATTGAAAGACCTCTTGCTGCAATTACAGATGCAGGTATGTCTCTACCAGCTCTGCATATCTAGAGACTATAATTTTTGCCCATTCTTCTTTGCAAAATTGCTCCAGTTAAGTCAGATTGGATGGAGAGCGTCTGTGAACAGCAATTTTCAAGTCTTGCCACAGATTTTCAATAGGATTTAGGGCCATTTTGCTCCATCTATCTTCCCACTCACTCTGACCAGCTTCCCTGTCCTTGCTGAAGAAAAGCATCCCCACAGCATGATGCTGCCACCACCATGTTTCACTGTGGGGATGGTGTGTTCAGGTTGATGTGCAGTCCTAGGTTTCCGCCACACATAGCTTTTTGCATGTAGACCAGAAAGTTCAGTTTTGGTCTCATCTGACCAGAGCACCTTCTTCTACATGTTAGCTGTGCCCCCCTACATGGCTTGTGGCAAACTGCAAACGGACTTCAATTCAATTCATTTTCAATTCAATTTTATTTTTTTATATAGCGCCAAATCACAACAACAGTCACCTCAAGGCGCTTCTTCTTGCCACTCTTCCATAAAAGCCAGATTTGTGGAGTGCATGACTAATAGTTGTCCTGTGGACAGATTCTCCCACCTGAAATGTGGATCTCTGCAGCTCCTCCAGAGTTACCATGGGCCTCTTGACTGCTTCTCTGATTAATGCTCTCCTTGCCCAGCCTGTCAGTTTATGTGGATGGCCATGTCTTGGTAGGTTTGCAGTTGTGCCATACTCTACATACTACATCCCTGACCTGTGTAGTGTGTTTCGTGGTCTTCATGATGCTGGTTGTTCACTAATGTTCTCCAACAAACTTCTGAGGATTTCACAGAACAGCTATATTTATATTGAGATTAAAGTACACACAGTGTAACCGCCGCTGGCGAGGGTGGAGCAACTAGCAGGAGTAGCTGGGGCTGTAGCCTTTGAGGGTAGCCGGATAACTCAGAGGTGAGGCAGCCAGGTAGAACACAAAGCCTTTATTGGACAATAACACAACAAGACTTTACAAGCCAAGTCTCCAAGGCTCTACACTCCCCGGTCATACATGTTCCGGGGTGGAGTAGATACCTACACTGGCCAGTTACTATATTAAATTCTCCCCGCTGAGGGATGAGAGGGATGCGGTGATGCCTGTAGGGGAGACGGGTTCACACACTCACACCAGGAATCCTTCCATCTACTACAATAGTGAAAAGACACCCCCTCGTGGTGTTATACCTAAAAAGTGGCTGTTACCTCTCCCCCCCAGCAATGACAAGGCTTTCCTCAGCCACACCCAAGTGAAACAACCCTCTCTGTTCTTCGCATTATCCCGTTCGCTAAACATAGCTACTATGGAAAATAAGTGGCCTATCCAGGGATCAAGATACACAACTACAACATTGCAACAGGCGAAAACAGGGTAAGTCCTTAACGTAACGTAGAACCCTCCATCCTTCCAACAGGTCCTCTTCTCGGGTCAGGGCCAGAGGTAGGGGTACCCACTGAGAGGTGATGGTATGTGACTTTGTCAATTAGTGTCGAGGGTAAGGTCTGAGCCGCCGTCCCAGTCTCCTCCCGCTCCTCATCGACTGGAGCCCGCCGTCCTGAATGAGACGCCAAGTCCCAGGAGTGGAAAGGTTGGACGTTCACGACGTGGAAGACACCAGCGTCTTCGCCTGTGTCAATCTTAGCTAACCGGTAATTCACTTCCCCGAACTTCTGTGCCACACGGAGTGGGCCTGTGAACAGGGGTGCCAACTTTGCTGCAAAGTGAGACTGTGCATCTGAGCGATGATGAGCCTTGACTTTGACGAGGTCACCGACAGCATAGGTCACCGGCCGGCGCCTCAAGTCATAGTAGCGTTTCTGTCTGTAATGGCTGAGAGCCAACGCCTCCCTCGCTTGATCGTGGGCCTCCTGTAGTGAGGCTCTAAGGGTCTCTGGGTAAGGCGTAGCGCTGTCCATGTCCTCAGATGCAGAGGGTCTTGTAATAAGATCAAGCGGCGTCTCCAGCTCTCTACCATACAGCATCATAGCCGGGCTGAGTCCCATACTCTCGTGGGGAGCCCAACGCAATGCGAAAGAAATCAGGGAAATAAACTTATCCCATGACGTGTGTTTATCTCCCACGTAAGCGTGGATGGCTGTCTTGAGAGTTCTGTTCACTCTTTTGGTCGCATTTGTCTGTGGGTGATACGCCGTAGTGAGACGGTGGGTGGACCCAAGAGTGGAGAGAACATGCTCAAACAACTCACTGACGAATGGTGAGCCCCTGTCGGAGATTAGGTATGTAGGGGCGCTGTGTCTTGCAAACACCTCACTAACAAACTTACTGGCCGCCACTTGAGCCGTCGCCTCCCGCACCGCACATACCTCGATCCACTTGGAAAAGTAATCCACGAACACTAGTAAGTAGGCATTCCCCAAAGCGGTGCGAGGCAGGGGTCCGACAAAATCCACCCCTGCATATTCCCAGGGCCTCTGAGGTGAAATGGGGACCATGAGGCCCGCCGGCTTCCTTTGAGAGGGCTTTGTAAGTTGACAAACCGGGCAAGATGCGACGTAGCGCTTAACGTCTGCCGACATCTTAGGCCAGTAGAAATGAGACTGCATCCTCGCTAGTGTCTTGGAGATCCCCAGGTGACCCGCAGTAGGGTGGTCATGGTAGTAACCACACAGGGTACCCCGGAGCACCATAGGGGCGTAGAGCTTCAGCTCCTTCTTAGGACGAAGGCCCCGCCCACATTTTGGGCCCCTGTGTCCAGGGTGGCATTGACCGCTACTGAGTTAAAGTTTATTTTTGTCTTTAGCGGAGTATTCCAGGGTACTCTGGACTGCGTATCGTCCATGTGCCCTACAATCCATTTTCTTTTCTTTTGCCAAGGGCCACACCTAAAAACTATCTACAGCAGATGAACAGTATCTGAAAGTCATGTTCTTAAAAAAACAGGAAAAAATCCAGCAAATACCTGACACAAAGGCTCATCAGAAATAGTCTCAGTAATAGGGTGGCTTTCAAAAAGCCATTCTTAAGGAAGGGGAGCAGGGAGAAAAGGCTGAGGTATGTCAAATTATGCAAGAACTGGACTGATAATCATTGGCAACAGGTCTTATGGAGTGATGAATCCAAATTGTTGTTACTATGTACAGAGGAGGTCAGGGGAGAGGTATAACAGTGTCTGCAACCATCTGTAAAACACAAAATTGATGGAATTATGAACAAAGAAGAGTACAGTCAGATTTTGATCCACCATGCAATACCATCTTTAAAGCATCTGATTGGTAACAGCATCTTTTTCAGCATGATCCCAAAAACACAGCAGTAAAAACATACCTGGATACAAAAACACACAATGGAATATTATCAGTCATGGATTGGCCTCCCCAGAGTCCGGACCCAAACATTATTGAAGCAGTGTGGGATCATCCAGACAGAGAAGGGAACAAAAGGCAGCCAACATCCAAAGAAGAGCTTTGAACGTTCATCAAGTAGCCTGGAGAACTATTCCTGAAGACTACTTAAAAAAATTACAAGAAAGCTTTCCTAAGAGAGTTCAGGCTGTGTTGAAGAATAAAGATGGTCATACCAAATACTGACTTTCAGCTTGTCCAAATTGTACAAACTCTGCCTTATATACTGCATGTTTGCACATTTTTCAATAAATCACTGCACCTATTTTGAAGAATAAAGGTGCATGCTTCAACTACTCATTAACCGGTGCTGCGAGTGTCATGGTACGGGAAGATGGAACGATATTGCAGACGTTTCAGAATTATTACAAGCCAACAGTATATGCAGTATATGGTTTACTGTAATGGAAAGTGCATTGTGTGTTTTTTGAAGGTGGAAATACAAGCACTTTAAGCTAGAATTTTATTGTTAACTTCAGAGGAATATTGTAATTACTTGACCAAGAAAATTCAAGTTGCCAGAACGTTTGTCTCAATGTGTAAAACTTAGTAACAAGAGTCAAGAGTTGTGAAAAATTCAAAAATGTATTGAATCAAGTTCACTCGACATTTTGAGTTTTCTGGGCCTTTTCTTTTTTACAGTGTACAGCCACTGATGTTGCCAAGCTGCTGAAGTTTCAGGGCTGACAAGGGCTAGGTCTGTGCTCTGTTGACACCAACTCAAAGATTCATCCTGAGTCTTTTTGTCCTCAGCATAAACATACCTGTTTGTTTACATTTATGGCCATCCTTGAGCAATATACTGAACCTCTGCCCCCAGTGCATCCATCAGGATGTGAGTGTGTGCATGACAGAAAGCGCTAAAAGGTATAGAATAAAGCTCTGTTGTCGGGTCACTTCGCAAAATCACTTTGACCTTTGACCTACGCAGCATAACATACTGAGAAAAGTATAACTACTGTTTATTCACATTGCATACTGTAAGAAGTATAACTACTGTATAATCAATAATCATTAGTTAATCAGTATGTCTACTGGACTATGTTATACCAAAGTAAACACTGGAAAGTAATTAACACTGGAGTATTCAAAGCCATCGTAAGTTTATGATAAACACCAAATACTGGAGTATCACAATAGATTAGCACTATAGGACACTTATTATGTTACTTATACAGTTATGTAGTTATATAATGTCTCACCCATTTAAAGGTAATGTATTCATCTCACATCATATAGGATATTCAGAGCACAAGTGATCCACATAATGTGTTTAAGTATCTGCACTAGTAGAGTTATCTGTGTGTGTGTTGTGATTGGACACTGTGTATGAACACCATCCAAGAAGGATAGTGCCTGGGATAATTGGACGAAAAAGGATGGCGCTTGGGATAATTGGTTGAACACATGGGACAGCGTCGGTACTTCAAAGGGGAATGTTTTGACAAGGAATGAAACATTTAAGTCTTACAGGTCGGAGTGACTCAGCTGAAAGTGGTAAACAGAAAACTGGAAAGTACCAGTTTTCTGCCAGGGGGCAATGTTAGGAGTGGAAATTTACAGAATGGTTGGGCATAGTGGGCCACCCTCTATAAATTAAGAACCCCTGAAAGCCCGGGTGTGTTCGTCTTCAATGGTTTTATTTTGTTTGTCTAAGGCTTGACACCCCCGGGGACACTTTGTCTATTTTTGCTGATTTTTGTCTGTGCTCCGAGTTTATTGAAAATTGCCTTCAATAAACTATATCTGTGATTTGAAGCTGCATCTCCAGTGGTTTTCTGCGTATTATTCTAACTACATTAGTAATAGTTTGAGAGTTAGCTTAGGGAGTAAATTCAGTCTTCACCTCCAATTTTTTGACACAACACTTTATGAATGTATGTGTGTGAATGGGTGAATGTGGCTTGTAGTAAAAAGCCTTTAGCATTCAGTTAAAGTAGAGAAGTGCTTTATAGGTACCAGTCAATTTGCCATTTGCCAAAGTATTTGCATAGGACGTCCCTTTCTTTCACTGACACAACCAGCATTCAGGAGCTAAGTGAGAACACTCAGCTGCTGCTCACTTATATTTTTGTTACCCAAATCAACCCATCCTTTTCACCTTGTGAGTAGAGTTGCGTAAAGTAGCTGATAAATCATTTGGGAAATTACCATTGCATTATAACTTTAATAAAATTTCCATGTGTTAGTGGGTTTGTACTTATAAGCTCTTTTTGTATTCACCACTTTCCCCCCATATGTTGGACTTTTCATGACACTATAAGCAAATTTTGAATTTGCTTAAGGCAAGTTGAGTAGATATTTGCATGATTGTTTCATACTATTACAGATTAAATTAAAATGTCAGTGCTATAAAAGCTACTTACAGCTGCTCTCTTATCACAAGGGGTTGCCACAGCAGGTAGTTTGATTTTGCAGATTTTAACGCCAGATGCCCTTCCTAATGCAACCCCAAAGTGATTTGTATCTATAGATGGACATGATTTTAATAATGCATTTATTATACTGACATTCCTTCTGTCTTCATTGTATGAAACATACTGTAAAAATTTGACTATTTATTAACACGATTTCTTGCCAAAATAAAATAATAGATAGGATTAGAAGATTCATTGCTTAGTCTTTTGGGATTTGTAGGAAAAGGTTTGCAGACCAATAGACCACAGTGGTTTTACTTCCTGGGTCTGCCTGGAAAAAATGTAAGACTATGCAGTGTAGAGCTAGCTGTGGTGATTTTAGTTAAGGTAAGGTAATTAAATTTGTGATTTGCCAGTAATGTGGTATAATATAATATATCTGCAAGTTATTAAAGAAATTATAATGTATGGTCCTTGTTGTGTCATTTCGGGCCAGTGCATGACTGCTGTCCTTTATGCAGCCTCATGTCTGCTGGATTTTCATGTAGCACAGAAGATTTCTCATGATGATTTCTCTTTTGCATAATCAAATGTATCACTTGTTCCACCAAACATCTTGTTCAGTGAGGACTTAGACACATTGTGTTGACAGTGAGGACATTTTTAAATGCCAGTCCTGCCCCCTCTCCTGAATGCACAAGTTTTAATATAAGAAGATGCTATGTGGCACAAACCTTAATATTTACCTTACATGCTTAAGACCGTTTAAGAGTAGCCAGCCTTCTTGGGGACTTTAGGTGGGGTGATAGGAGGGACCTTATCTGGAGACTTAATTTTCCTTCTCGTGGGCCTCAAAACATATGTGAACAATCACTGTTAAATCTGGAAGGGATGACTGGGAAGAACGGCTTATTGGACTTCTGTGCTCATCACAGTTTGTCCATAATGAGCGCCACGCTCAAACATAAGCATGCACCCTGAGCTTCAACTGATCACCACCTAGCAGTGAGGTTGATCGGGTGGTGGAGGAGGATTCTTAGCAGGCCCACCCAAACTTACAGAGAGGGTGCATCATGATAGAAGTCCTGTCTGATAGAGGCCCCAGTCCAGGTCTTCAACTCTTAACTTCAGCTGAACTTCGACAGTATTCCGGAGAAAGGTGAGAACACTGAGTCTGAATGGACCATATTCTGTTCCTCCATTGCTGTATAGAGCTGCAGCCATAAAGTTGTTGTGATTGCAAAACCTGAACCGGTTTTGAGAGCCATCAACTAAAGAATGAGTTCTTTTGTGCTTGGTTAGCTTGTTGGACTCCAGAGGCAGTTGACAGGTACCTGTGAGCTAAGCAGGATGTGGAACACTGGTGGAGGAACATTTTATCTCAAGGATGCTTGAGGTCATAGACAGATTATCATGACCACCTGCTCCTGACACAAACTTATTCCCCCTAGGCACTGCATGTGCCTTCCATAAACACACAGAGTGTAGTTGCCCAGCAGCATAAGGCAACTCAAAACCACACAGCATGTATTACTGTGTTACATGTCTTACTTTGATAAGTAAAACTACTGTGTTTTCACGGCATACCATGAATGCCGGTGTTCATATTGTTTCAAAGTGCAGGACAAAAACATTTGGAGTGGCAGCTTTTACCTTTTTGCTGGAGGACCTAAGAGCAGTTGGAAGTGTTGCAATATAAGCCAAGGACCTACCTTTTCAACCTTTTTTTAAATTAATAAACATTACTTATTTGCATTTGCTTACTTTATTGTATTTAATGTAGTTTGATGTCATTTTATTTTATAATTTTGGCTTTTTAACCCTCAAGCCTCCCTGTGTCTTTGCCTGCAGGGAGTTGGTGTTCTCAAATTGGGATTTAATTCAAGTAAAATGTATACATATTATTTTATTTTAACTAACATCAGTTTATTGACATTGTAGTTTTACAAAATTTTAGTGTTGAAACAAAATGATAAATACAGTGCTTTCCAGTTTATGGGAAAGCTGACTTAACCATTCTGACAAGACAGAAATGAAACAAACATGTATCACAGAGCAAAATACAAATAAAGGAGGTAAACAACCACACTATACTAACCAAAATTAACAAAGGTTAATTAAAATTAATTTTGCAAAGTAAACTAGCTCAATAGCAAATAAAACTGAGTCTCTCCTCACAGTCGTGAGCCTCCCAAACACTCTTACTCCCTCCCATCACCTGTAAGGCTGCACACTCCATCTTGGGATGTGGACACAATGGCTTTCCCCCTTGACCCCAGGCCTCGTAGTCGAGCTTCTGCCTGTCCACCCACCAGTCCCCAGGGAGGAAGCCCAAACCAATCCAGACATATTCCGTGGTTACATGTTTGTTCAGCTCTCTCTGGATCAGCAGCATCTCAGTCTCAGACACCACACTGGCCAGGTCATCGTGTTGCTCCCTGCAGTACTCCAAAGCTTCCTCCCAAGTTCTTCTCTCCCTCACGACTACTGGTCTGTAGCATAGGATGGTTTTTTCTGCACCTACATCTACATCATACCACATGTTGTTATGAATAAAGCCGTAGTTCTCATATTTTCGGTTCTGGGGTTCACCTGGTGCCCAGAAAAACCTGGACACCTCCCCTCCTCCTGACCACATCCATTTGCTCATGTCTGCAGAACTCCTTTCCAGTCCTATCCAGATGTGGTCACTGACATTGCCAAGCTCCTGAAGTTTGCTAATATCATGTTCATTACTGACAGGGGCCAGGTCTGTGTAGTGCAGCCGACAGTAAGTTAAAGCTTCATCCCGAGTTTTTTTCTGCCCGATGTAAACATACTTGCTAAAAATTCCAGACAAACTCAGCAGGACCAGGAAGCAGGTGAAGATCTGAGCCATTTTTGTTCTTGCTTCAGAGTTCTGCAAAGCAATGAAGATCCAAATAGGTTTGGATCACTTATGAGGGAGCTGTGACCTTTTGTGTTTGTCCTTCAGAAATGATTTGCATAGGACATCCTTTTCATTCACTGAACCACTCAGTATTCAGGAGCCAAGTGAGAACACATAGCTGCTGCTCACTTATACTTTATGTCAAACCAAATCATTATTTCTTTAGGGAACTCAAAGTAATTTCATTATATTTACAGTTTAAGCTTGAGCTAATTTTAGGCATTTAAATTCATTTTGTTAATTGGTGTTTGTTTGGGGGTGCTAGCATCAAAATCTTTTTGCAAAGATACACATAAAGACACTTATTTGCAACACTAAACAAATTTTGCAGGCAAAGCATAGGTCTTGGTTGGCTTTACGTGAGACAAACAAATCAGATTTTTGTACGTTCAAACAAATTAGAGGAAAAAAAATTTAGAGGACAAGAAAACATTTAAAGAGCACAAAAGGAAACTACCTTCATATTGTTTACTTCTCTTTTTTCTACTTTTATTTCCATTCCTCTTTTTTACCATTCTTTCTTGAGCTTTTTTCTCCTTTCTTTTTTGTCCTCAACAACAGACATTTGATACAACCATGAATCATTACATACATTACAAGGTTATATAACTTTCTGGGTGTGCTGAGCAGGATGATGGGCTATACAGTCCAGAGATACAGGCAGTGATTTCAGGTTACATATTTAAACTTGTGATTTAACAATAACAGAACTCTCCCCTTCAGTCAGTCCTAAATTTAGAAGTGTTGCAGTAAGAAGCTCTCCTGATGCCAAACGTTCATATTCACCCCCCTCGTATTCATTATTTTGCAAGTGGAGGATTACTGAAATTGAAGAGGTAGTTAAAAAAAATTAAATTATAGATCCTCTTTATCTCATCCTTTAACTGGATCTACAATAGGGTCATTCTCTCTCAATTCATCAAATAAAAAAAATAAAAAAACTTACCACCTGATCATGACAGATTTGCCAGAAAAAAAAAATCCAGGGAAAGGATACATTCCTTAATAGGAATTATGCAAAATTTCAGGTCCTGGTGTACTCATTAGTTTTCTCAAAAAAAAAAAAAAAAAGAATCAAGGGATGAAGGTAGGTGTGTTTTTAGACATTTTTCCTAGCATCATTTTTTGAGGTTTTAAAATTCCATTATCTAGAAAACAGCTTGAACTAGGACCTTCAAATATTTTAGGTTCAATGTCTGGTACTATGGCTCTGTGAATATGGACTCTCAGGAGTGTACCTCAAGTTAACATAGAATGGTGGATGCTTGGATTCCCCAAAATATTTGGATGTCCACTTCCAGACAGTTTTGCACCTAGGGGACTGATATTTTTACTGCTTCTCATTTGCAAGGCACATACTATTCTTTAAAACAGTCCAAATCAGGTCAATGGTTTTACAGATATTAACACAGATGTTAGACATTTTCATCGAACAAACTAACCTTCTTAGAAAGAACAGGTTTCTGTTAATATTATATCCAAAATTTGTGATGGTGTTCTCTCTGATTTTCGCTATATAAACATTTGAAATACTCATATTTATGTACGGCAGCCAAAGGTTGTTTTGGAAGCAGGGCAATATGTTTTAATTCAATTTATGCACTCACAGCCCAGCAAGAAGTTTATTTTTTCTGTGTGCTGGGTGCCATTGACATAGGATTACCCAAAGATTTTTCAAAAATGTTCACTGTGCAGCAAATTCACCAATTTAATAGCTGTTTTATTCCAATTTCCATCACTGTACAGTTTGACTTTAGCAATTAAAAAAAAAAAAACTCAAGAAGGTAAACATGGCTTTGGTAGTGGCATGCTGAAAACCTTCAACATTTTCATAACTCTATAATTATGAAATGCTTGGATGCTCACTGGGCACAGATACATTTTTCATGATACATTTACAATTGACTTCACGCTTAATTTGAAATTAGCATAAATACAAATTCAAAAGAAACGAATAATTTGGGATGTGCACATGATACAGATAATAGTAGTTTACTAAAAATGAAAGTATTTATGGGAGCAACATATTGAGTCTACTTTAGTAACTACTACTTTAGTGACTGTTTACTTGCTTTTTTTAATGTGTGCATCTATCAGTACCAGTAACAAACACCTGAAAGAGACACACTTTAGTATTTTTCACACTTGCAATAAGAGCCTTAACCATGCATTAACAAAGTTTTCCTCAAATATGTAAATCTACAATATAATGGTTTAAAAAATACATATATTTTAGATATTTCTTTTTATCAAATAGCCAAAAAGAAGTGCATGAGTCTTTGCTAAATCAAACAACACTGACGCTTTGCCATAACTATATGTGCTTAATCGTGCTTAAGTGTGTAGTCACCCCCCAACTGCCCATTTTGAGCCAGGAAAAAAAACAAAAAACAAAACTGCTTTATTGTTGCAAGTGTGAAGAATTGTGTCCTTTCATTCCTTGCATTGATCAGTGTACATTCATGCATGGCTCATATTCTCACTGTACAGTCATTAGTGTTGTGATGGTTTTTCAGGCAAAAGTCTTGAGCCACCCCTTATTTCTTCATATTTTGCTAGGAAATGGGAAATAGGTGCAGCAATTTATTGCAACATGTGCAGACATACATGGAAATACTGTATCCATCCATCCAGCCATCCATCCATTTTCTGCCGCTTATCCTGGTTCAGGTCACAGGGGCAGCAAGGGCAGCAGTCTAAACAGAGAAGCCCAGACTTCCCTCTCCACAGCCACCTCTTCCAGCTCATCCGAGGGGACACCGAGCCGTTCCCAAGCCAGCTGAGCGATGTGATCCCTCCAGCGAGTCCTGGGTCTGCCCCGGGGCCTCCTCCCGGTAGGACAAGCCCAAAACACCTCACCTGGGAGGCATCCAGGAAGCATCCAGGAAGAATCCAGCAAGCATCTAGTCAGATGCCGATTCGATGTGGAGGAGTAGCAGCTCTACTCCGAGTGCCTCTCAAATGACCAAGCTCCTCACCCTATCTCTAAGGGAGAGCCCAGCCACCCTTCGAAGGAAGCTCATTTCCGCTGCTTGTATTCGTGACCTCATTCTTTCACTGCAGACGCTGCCCCAATCTGTCTGTCAATCTCACGCTCCACTCTTGCCTCACTCATGTACAAGACCTTGAAACACTTAAACTCCTCCACTTGGGGCAGCAACTCGTCCCGGACTCAGAGTGGGCACTCCACCCTTTTCCAGCTGAGAACCATGGTCTTGGACTTGGAGGTGCTGATTCTCATTCCCGGCGCTTCACACTTGGCCGTGAACTGCTCCAGTGTGAGCTGGAGGTCACCACCTGATGAAGCCAACAGAACCACATCATCTGCAAAAAGCAAAGACGAAATCCTGAGGCCACCAAAGTGGAGACCCTCCTCCACCTGGCTGCCTAGATATTCTGTCCATAAGTACTAAGAACAGAAATGGTGACAAAGGGAAGCCCTGGCGAAGTCCAACACCCTCCAGGAACGAGTCAGACTTACAAAAATACGGTATATAAGGCAAAAACAGAGTTTGTAAAATTCTAATGAGCTTAAAAGTCAATATATGGTATGACCACCTTTACTCTTCAACACAGCCTGAACTCTCTTAGGAAAGCTTTCTTGTAATTTCTTTCAGTAGTCTTCAGGAATAGTTCTCCAGACTTCTTGAAGGACATTCAAAGCTCTTCTTTGGATGTTGGCTGCCTTTTGTTCTGTTCTCTGTCAACATGATCCCACACTGCTTCAATAATGTTGAGGTCCAGGCTCTGGGGAGACCAATCCATGACTGATAGAGTTCCATTGTGTGTTCTTCTATCCAGGTATGCTTTTACTGCATTGGCAGTATGTTTGGGATCATTGGGTCTCATTTACTAATATCTGCGTGGAAACGTTCTTACCCTGCACAAAAAATGAATTTGCACACAAAATTACCGTCATTTTGTTCTTTCCGCTGTGCGTATGTTAGTAAATCAGAATAATTCGGAACCAACAGGATTGTGCAATCTCCATACAGTTTGCATACTATCTGCATACGGACCCACCCCCATTTCTTTATATAAGGAAACACGTTTACCTCCAGGTGAAGCAGAGAAAGTGGTGACGATGTTGTAAGAGAGAAGCCTGCACCGCTAAGGCAAAAAAGAAGGAAAAAGTCAGACTGGAACAAATTGAA